>JAREIK010000801.1:4794389-4821889 GCA_029783825.1 Sapria himalayana | reverse complement strand
CTTTCTTGTATGCTGCTACTTGTAGATGATTCTTCCATAGCAAATATGCTACATTTTAATGCAATATATTGTCACAATTATTTGACCCTAATTGCTGCGGTAAATGAACAAGTCTTTCAAATATTAAGGTAATATGTTATATATTTTCATGAATATCATAACAAATATTTGATGTTATATTCAAAAATTCTTTATTATTAAATTCATATAATTTTGATTTGTACACAACCCAATTAGTCTTCTTTCTACACATGGTGTAAGTACATGTGTCATTGCATCTAGACATAGGAAATTTGATTCATTTATTGGTTATCATGGTTTTTCATCAAGATGTGTTGAAGTATATAGTTTTACACTTGAGGTAACTCAGTATGATAATGTTATTATGGGATCGGATCAAACATTTTCGAGTGCAAGTAAATCTTGTGATACAGTTTATTTAATATCTTAATCTAGAATATTTAAATTTAAATTTAAGAGGAATTGCCTAATGATATATGATTGTGAATTGAAATGTCATTGATTGTCCTTGGAAAATTATTTGTCGAGCAATTGAAAATTCTAAAATAGTTAAGAATATACTTTCAATAATATTCATAATCATTCTTTGGATGATATTATCATATATGTGTCTATATTTCGACTTAGCAGATCATTGATAATATTCTTCAATCTACTTTGGATTATCTGCCAGGATAAATATGTAAGGATTTTATTCAAAATCATGGATTGAATATTTCTTACAATCAAGCATGACATGTAAAGGAGAAGGAAAAAGAACGTGTATTTGGTGTTCCATATAATTATTATAAATTTTTATTTTGGATGTGTGAGCGCATTTTTCAAACTAACCGAGGAAGTATTGTGAAGTATACTAACTTGGAAGATGAGCATTTTGAGCAACTTTTTGTTGCACATTCCAATATCTATTCAACATTTTGTTATGAGATGTAAGACAATTATTGCTATTGACTCATCTCATATGAGTGGGCCCTTTGGTGGAACTATGTTCTTTATAATAACATATGATGTCAATGATTTGATGTTTCTTTTAGCTTTTGGGGTGATAATTGATTTTGGTATTTAGAAAATCTAAAATTAATTATTAATGATAGAGATGTTGTTGTTATATTTGTTAGACATCCAACTCTTTTACATGTAGTTCCATATTTATTTGTTGTTAAAAATCATGCATATTGTTATCATCATTTAAAAGAGAGGAAGCATAAGTAGTTTTTTTTGGGGAAACATAATACTAAAGAGAAGAAGGGAATAATGCTCTCAATTGGCTTGATAATATTGCATATGCAAGGTTGGATTATGATTATGACATATGTTTGATGAAACTTAGAAAGTTTAATGAAAATTTAGTTACTTGGGTTGAATCAAATGAACCAGAACATTGGGTCATGTCAAAATTCCCCAAAAAAAAAAGATGGGAACAAATTATAACTAATCTCGGCGAGTCGTTAAATTTTTGGGTTTGTGTAGAATGACATTTTTCAATTTGTAGTTTTTTAATGGAGCATATGACAAAATTAGGAACGATATCGGTGAAAATAAAGAAGAGACAATTGGTTGGAAAAAAAATATTGGCCCCATCATTGGAAATAATGTAATGTCCAATATTTCCAAAGAAAAATCATTACAAGTTTCCCAATTTATTAATGATATTTTTGGAGTTTTCACTGGGTCGACTTCATTAATATTGATATTATTAATATGAAGTGTACTTTTAGAGGTTGGCAGATGTTGGGTATCCCATGTGAGCATACACGTATAGTGTTACTATCAATAGGTCAATCCATGATTGATTTTATTGATGATCAATAAAAACTTGCAAAGCAAGCATTTATATATTCAAACACATTTTTTTTGGAATAGAAACACATGACATGCCATCAGTTTGTGAAGATGGTATTGTAGGTAATATTTTGGGTAGAATTCACTTCTCTTTACTTGCTCCTAAATCTAAATGTCCATGTGGAAGAACACAAAAAAAACATATTGAATCTAAAATGATGAACAAATAGAAGGTGTATTGTTCAAGATGCAACAAGGAAGGACATAATAGAAATACTTATACAATTTCTATGGCTTGATGCATTATATTTATTTTATTGTTGCATTTTGATTGGTCTTGTTTAACTCTTATTTATGACTTTTTATTTGGTTAACATGTTTTGTTGGACATTAATTCATTTAATATCATTCATGCATGTTTTCATTGGATATTTAATAAATCAAAGATATGTATCCATATATTTTAGGAAGTTTATATGTTTTTCAACATTTCAATATTTTTTTATTGTTTTTTCAATGTGTGTATAAATCGTTATGATTTATATATGTTTAGGGTTTATATGTTTTTTTTCACTTAATACGATGTAAGTATAATTCATTTTTTATATAATATTCATTGGTTGAAATTAATGTTGTAAATTTCGAAATGAAATACAATATGTGTGTAATAAATGTTTTTTTTTAAAAAAATGCTATATTATCTATGTGATATAGTTTGTATTTACAAGTAAAAATTTATCTTTATAATAATATTTTAACATAAATTTTTAAGAAAAATTAAAAAATATAATCTATTTATCAACTATATTTTCATTTTCAACATAATTGTAAAAACAATATATATTACATTTTCATATATACACATATATATCAATTTTAATCAAATATTCATTTTCAACATATATCTATATACAAAATTTATTAGAAATTTTTAAATATATTTACTTACACAGACACAGACACAGACACAGACACAGACACACACACACACAGACACACACACACACACACACTTATATACACATATATGTGTTTATACATATATATGTATATGCATATATATCTATATATATGCATATATATATATATATATATATATATATATATATATATATATTTATTTATTTGTTTTTAATATAAATAATGTATAATATTTTATTTAAATTAAATTTTCAAAATTGAAAAATTTTAAAGAAATTGTCACACACACACACACACTCACACACTCATCGAGCTCAAGTGAGGAGCTCTAGGGAGCTCATCGAGCTCCACCAAGGAATTCGATGGAGCACACAGAGCTCAATTGAGGAGCTCGATGCAACTCACTAGAAGCTTGTGTAGTGCTTCTAGGAGCACAATTGAGGAGCTCGATGGAGCAAATCGAGCTCCACTGAGGAACTTGATTGAGTTACGGGCATCGATGGAATTAAGGGCACGGGGCGAGGAACAAGGGGTGAGGGGTGAATAATTAATGGTTAATGGTCATGTTAAGTGATTAAGATTAAAGGTATTTTGGTATTACTATAATTGAGTGTGCTAAAAAAACAATTAGTTAAGATTTTGGTGCACTATTTTTTAAATATAAAACTTGGGTTCCTTTTTATTATTTTATAAATGGTACACCAAAACATAATTCTTTATGGAACATTAAAAATGTAAGTCATATTAAAAACAAAGTCAAAACAACAAAGTCAAAAGAAGGTTAAAAAAGAATGTCAAAAAAAGAAAATTTATAAGGTAAGTCAATAAAATAAAAAGGATTTGTCATTGAATCCTTTGAACAAATTGATTCAGATCTTTACTTTATAGACAAAGTACAATTCATGCATCATACTTCTAATATGTGATAATCCACTAGGTACATCCTAAAATTCGAATAACAATGAAACAAAGTTTTATATGGAAATAATGTATTTAATATAAAAAATCTAAAATTTAAGGATGGTTTCAAAAATATCCCTAAACTAGTACGTCTGGAAATAGCATGGCAATGCCCGCCGTTGTGAATGATGACTATTTCCACCCTGTTGATTTTTTAAAATCAGAGGCCGGCATTGTGAATGCTGACTATTGAAAATATTATGAAGATCCCATTATGCTCCTCGTCACTAGACCCTCTAACCTCGCTCGTCTCCCCTCATCCGTCTCCCCTCACCTCTCACACCTCTCTTCCCACCCCTCTCCTGCCCATCTCTAAGAGATCCTTCATGGAGCTTCGTCGAGCTCAATGATGGAGCTCCAGTGAGCTCCTTCGTGGAGCTCAAAGATGGAGCTCTATCTTGGATCTCCATCGAGCTCCAGTGAGCTCCACTTCAAGCTCGTTGGAGCTCCACGAAAGCGCTCGTCAAGCTCCATTGAGCTTGAGGAGCTCCAATGAGCTTGACATGGAGCTCGAGGAGCTCCACGATGGAGCTCCAGTGAGCTCCACTTCGAGCTCACTAGAGCTTAATGGAGCTCCATGAAATAGCTCGTCGAGCTCCAGTGAGCTCAATGTGGAGCTCCTTCGTGGAGCTTGATGGTATCGAGCTATAGCGAGCTCGAAGTGGAGCTCTTTCATGAAGCTATTTGGACGGGGCTCCTCGAGCTCTCTGGAGCTCGACTAGCTCTTTCAAGGAGCTCCGCCAAGTTCCACTATTCCAGCGAGCTCGAAGTGGAGCTCACTTAAGCTTGATGATTGAGCTCGTCGGAGCTTGTCGAGCTCCACATCGAGCTCACTAGAGCCCGATGGAGATCCACAAAAGGGCTTGTTGAGCTCAATCAAGCTCCACTTCGAGCTTGACGGAGCTCCTCGAGCTCCACATCAAGATCATTGGAGCTCACTAGAGCTCCTAGAGACGGGCGAGGGAGAGGGGTGGAAAGAAAGGGGTGAGAGGTGAGGGCAGACAGGCAAGGGGAGATGGGCGAGGGTATAGGGGCTAGGAGCGAGTGGCGTAATGGGATCTCCACACTGTTTTCAATAGCCGGCATTCACAGCGTTATCCTCAAATTTTAAAAAATCAACAGCGTGGCAATGACCGTCTCTAGGAGCTTCATCAAATCAGTTATAACTTCAAATCTTAATTATATCTAATATCACATAGATATTAGTAATAACTTCATCAAATCAGATAGTACACTTGGATTTCATACTGATCTCCTATGATATAAAAATGATGTGAATTAAGAACCTTAAATGAAAATTTAGTGAATATGTTCCTTGAGTAGGATGTGAAGGTTCCTCATATTTTCAACAAGAAGTAGTGTTTTGGAGGAACTTTATTGTTGAGGTTATTTCTAATAATTACCGATTCAAATTTGAGGATGAGATGAAAGATATGAAATAATTGCCAGGTCATAAGGGGTGGAGCTTCATATTTCCATCATGATCTTCAACGTCCACCCAGATAGATCTTGAATATGTAAATATGTTGGGTTTCACACTTTGATGTTGAGGTCATAAGGGGAGGAACTTTAATGAAAAATATGTTGGGTTTCACACTTTCACACAATGACGGGCATTGTCACGTTGTTTCCAAATGCACTAGTTCGGACATATTTTTGAAACCAGCCTTAAATTTTGGATTTTTTATTTTAAATATATTATTTCCGTACAAAACTCAAAGAAACAAGTGAAGAATGTTCTTTCTGTAAGTATTATTTAAACAAATTACTTGGTACCAAAGTGCATATTAACGTCTTTTTGAATGCAATTTCCATAAAATATAATTTAACTAAAATCACCTTTGTAAAATAAAAATTTTTTATTTTTCTTTATTGTATTTTTTCTTTTCATATTTTTTATTCTTCATTTTTTGAGAGAACAATGTTTTGGTGCATCAATCAAAAAAAAATGAAAAAAATACTTAAGTTTTAATATAAAAAAATAGGTGCACTAAACTCTTAAGTAATTAAGTTTTGGTGTATTAATCTATGTTAATATGAAATTGCCCTTATTTTTAAAACCAATAACATAACTTATTATGTGAAATGCTAAACTTTTAAGTAATTAAATCAAGATACTCGTAATGAAATCCACAAATGAGCTTGATGGAGTTCATTGAGCGCCAATGAGGAGCTCCATTGAGCTAGTGGAGCGCCACGAGCTCGAAGAGCACCATTGAGCTCTTGGAGCTCCACGAGCTCGTGTAGCTCATAGCATTCCATGGAGCTCCTCAAACTCAACGAGCTCGATGGAGCTCCATGAGCTTTACATAGCTCATCAAGCTCATGGGGCTCGTCAAGCTTCATCATGCTCCAATGAGCTCCATGTAGCTCATGCAGAGCTTCCAAAAGCTCATCGAGCTCCACCGAGGAGCTTGATAGAGTTATGACCATTGATGGAGTTATGTGCGAGGGGAGAATGAGAAGGTGAGATTAGCGAGTTAAATTGATTAATGATTAATTAAGTGCCGAGGGATTAAGTTAAAAGTATTTTGACAATACTATATTTGAGTGAATCAAAAATCAAGTAGTTAAAAGTTTATTGCACCATTTTTTAATATAATTAAAATGGTCCATTTTTTTCAATTATTTTATATATGGTGAAACAAAACATAATTCTTCCTTTTTTTTAATCTTTTTCATCTTCCACTTTTTTTTTCAATATTTTATTTTTCATTTTATTTTTCTTGATCAAATTCTTTCTAAAATTTTTGTTACCTTTTTCTTTTTATTTTTCAATATATTTTTTTCTCTTTATCAACGTTCTCATTATTGATTAGTTTTCCTCTTAAATGCAACTAAGTCCACATATCATCTTAATTATATCTAATATCACATAGATATTAGTAATAACTTCATCAAATCAGATAGTACACTTGGATTTCATACTGATCTCCTATGATATAAAAATGATGTGAATTAAGAACCTTAAATGAAAATTTAGTGAATATGTTCCTTGAGTAGGATGTGAAGGTTCCTCATATTTTCAACAAGAAGTAGTGTTTGGGAGGAACTTTATTGTTGAGGTTATTTCTAATAATTACCGATTCAAATTTGAGGATGAGATGAAAGATATGAAATAATTGCCAGGTCATAAGGGGTGGAGCTTCATACTTCCATCATGATCTTCAACGTCCACCCAGATAGATCTTGAATATGTAAATATGTTGGGTTTCACACTTTGATGTTGAGGTCATAAGGGGAGGAACTTTAATGAAAAATATGTTGGGTTTCACACTTTGATCTTGAATATAGTTTTACACATCATACAAAATCATCTTATACTTTAATGATGTTGATTGGCCCTCTTTAAACTAGAATATGGTCCAAACATGTATGATCCAACTTTTTTTGAATACATTCTTGTACTATTTACATTTGTATCTTGCCCAACAATTAAAAATAATATTCTGTTGGATTTATCTTTTGAATTTTATCATAATTAACATGCACCATATAGTAATAGTTTGAGACATGATGAATGTTTCATTTTCTAAGGTTTAATTGCTTCATTTCTTTTGATTGTTTTGATTTTATGATTTAAAGTGTATTGCATTCTTTCTTGGTTTATCATTTTCCTCTGCATAGATATCTCATTTGTAAATTAAGGGGTTGATGTATTTTATGCCGAATGCTTCCTCTAAGTTTCAACTAGTTTTTCAACAAGTGCAACATGGTTAGAAAACTATATTATTAGAAAAAGCCTTATTCTTGCCTAAGTAAAAATATTTTAAATTTGATTGAAAAGGTTTTAAAATGGGTTTAGGTACTTGAACATTGCATAGAATATGTGCACATATGGATGATGCATGTTTTTTAAAAAACTTTGGTCTTCAAGAATACTTGTACTTGAAAGGCTGAAACAAGTTAAAAAAAATTATAGTCTTTTCAATTTCATTCTTATTTTCAAGACAAGTTTTGATATGATTCAAAAAATTAATGCAATATTTATCAATTAGTCTTTTAATTTACAAATGGCCTTCTTTAGTTTGTCGACATACTGAATGCACACCTCTTTGAGGTTGTATGTTTGATCCCCACTAGCTACTAAGTAACTGTTGGGATCGGAAACAAAAAAATAAATAGATAAATAATAAACCATTGGAATAAAAAACTATGCTTCTTGATATCTAGGTGGCTAGCTACTAAGCCCAATTGGGTTTAGGGGTATGTTCAACACTCAGCGTATTGACTTTTTAGGGTAAACTGTAATTATTTCTTTATGTGTTTATGTGAAATATGAGCTTATAATTAATTGATTTCATTAAATAATATTTTAGTAGAAATGAATAGCAGTGAAATTAGATATAATTTGAGTACAATTTGTTGATTTGGTGGAAAATTGATTTGGATGGAAGAAAATTAAAGGCAAAGTCATGATATTTCCAATGTTATTATATTTCCAATGTCATGACTTGGTTACACGAGCACAAGCTTGATGAATAATCATGGCAAAGTTTCTTGGTCATAATTCTATAAAATAATTCATGATAATCATTGCATTTAACGACTCTATTATCTAATTGTTAAAATTATTTCACTATGCACCACTTTTTTCATGGTTGTGATATTTTATGAGTCATGGTGTACTAATACTAAAACATAATTTTGGTTGTGACTTTATTTTCATGTCATGATAACCAAGTGCCATATTATTAAAAGAAGTTTGGCTAATTTTCAGAATCATGACATATTCATTATAGAACTAAAATTACATAACATCAAGTGAATTTGACTCATGACATACATTTTTTGCCATGATTTTTTTTACCGAGAAGAATGTCCTTTGTCATGATCATTCTTCCTATCATAATTTTGTATTCTAGAGAGAAAAAATCTTAATCATGATATTTTTATTTTTATGACTTTGTATACTAGAGAATAATTATTTTAGTCACGGTTATTCTTGCTGCCGCAACTTTGTGCTCCATAAAGAGTATCCATCAGGTCATTGCATTCTTGCTATCATGGATATTAGTTCTAGTAAATAATTATCTTAGTAATGAAATTCTTGCTTCCATGACTTTTAGTAGTAGAAATGAACTATCTTAATCATAGTATTCCTTTTACATCATGACTCTAGCACTCCATAAAAGATTCAAAGAGATAACAAAGTCACAACTTCAAAGTAAAGTTACGACTTCTAGCTTGAAAAACTACTCAAAAGCTCGATAAGACTTTTATATATAAAAGGCGAACTTACAAATTTTAACAAAAGGGACACGAGATCTAGATTTCAAGGCTAAAGATTGCAAAACCTGAGATAGCATGAATTCTAATCTTTACTTAGAGTCCAAATCAAGGTGGACACAAGCATTGATTGATTAAGAATAGGATTTTAGAATTAGACTCTCATGCTAGTTGTCATTTAAAACCCTCAATTTGATGATATGTACCATGAAACATCTCATGATATTCTTTCACAATATCAAGCTAAATAAGGATATAAGGTTCATTTATTATATTTATGGATGATTGAGTTTGTATAATATTTAATTATGGTAATATTATGTTTGAGATGTTGATGGACATAAATATTTATTTAGAATAAAGATTTAGGATTCTACTCTAATATAGATTTATGTGTGTTAGTCATGACATATAATGATAGGTAAGTCATTAGACACATTCATAATATTTGACATGAAGTGCCAACCCTTTCACTTGTATCTCATGAGATAAATTCATGCATGAAAACCTTAAATTTATGTAAGTTTAATTAAAACAAGTATAATGATCTTGAAGCCAAAAGTACAAATGGATTTATAACTATTTGATTATGCATATTTTAGAAAAACTAGTTTTAAGGTGTTATAAGTTTTATATAAAATATCTAGGAGTTTTATCATAGTATATGAGTCATGTAGTTATGATAGATATTGACACATGTATTTGACACCCAACGTATTGACTTTATGGGTCATTTAGCATGTAATGATTGATGTGATTGTCCATATTTTAGTTTTAAATGAAAAAAATGTACTAAATGACTAGTTTGAGAAAATTTGATAAATTTTAGTGAAATCAAATATATTTTGGGTAAAATTGATAGATTCAGTATAGTAGTGACTTAGAGGGTAGAAAAACAATGGAGATTCATGATATTTTCCATGGCATGACTTAGTTATACCTTTCACAAGCTTTTTGAGTAATTGCGACATCCTTTCTTGAATGTAACTCTATAAAACTAGTTATAGAAATATTTGTGTGTCATGACTCAACCACTGAGTTGACACAAACCTTTGAATATGCAATATTATTTTCATGACCATGACATTTTCTTGGAATCATGACTATATTATCTCTTTATATATAATAATGGTCATAACCTTAGTTTCACACCATGGTACCTTGCTCAACTAGTATAAAAAGTTATGGTATTTTCTAGTATCATGACTTAATTGATATAGAGCCAAAGTATCAAGTAAAATTAGTCATGATTTTTTTCCATGACTATGTTTTCATCTAGCATTTACTCTAGTTATATTTTTTATTGCTATGACTTTGTGCTCTAGAGATAAATACATCATGCATGGCTATTCGCATTGTCATGACTTTGCATTAGAGAGAAATTATCCTAGTATTGGCATTCCAGTTGTCATGACTTTGTAGTCCAGAGGTGGGTTACTTAAGTCATGATTATCTTCGTCACCATGATTTTATTACCTAAAGAAGTTTCAACACGATAATAAAGTTGTGACCTTAAGACAATGTCATAAATTCTAGCTTAAAAATCATAAGAAACCCTAAGGTATAAAAGCAACACCTAGATGAATAAAAAAATGAGAGAGAGAATTAAATTTCGAGCTAAGAGCACTCAAACTTTAGGTGGTGTAACATTCAACACCCAATCAGTGACATAACCAAGGTGAACATTAACAATAATTATTTGGGATTATATTTTTAGGCATAGATCATTACTAGGACTATCATTGTGAATCTTTGATTTCACAAGATATCACTCCAAATATCTTATATGAATTTTTTTCCAATATTAGGCTAAAATAGGATCTAAAGTTAGTTTTATATACTTGTTATGATGATGTGATATTATAATATTTATATTTATAGTAATATTATGGTTTGGATGTTAATGAATATGAATGTAAATTAGAACTAAATTTTATAGTTTTCACTATATCATAGATTTATGCATATTAGTCATGATAGATGGTGACTAGTAAGTTATGAGTCACACTTATATGATAAGATAAAAAAGTGATAACCCATCAAATCTTAAAGAGTGAGATAAACTTATGTGTGAAAACCTAAAATTGACATAATTTTAATTATTTCGAATATGGTATTTATGAAGATGAAAGAAAAAAATTTATTCATGACTAATGTATTATACATAATCTAGAAGAACTAACCTTAGAGTGATAATGGAGTTATAAAAAATATTTAACCTAGAGGTTTCACCATATTATGGGAGTCATGTGTTAGTTGTGATAGATAATGACAAGAATATAATGAGATACTTGAAAGTGGAAAAGTCTCATATGGTGGTGTTAGTTTAATGATATATTTCCTCTTATATATTTTTCATATGTGAGATTCATAGAAAGTTATATATTAATTATCATAAGTATGATGCTCATGAAGCTAAAAACACAAACATATGTATTATCATATCATTTTCACATCTTTAAGATAATAGTGGTATAGTAATAAAAATAGATACTTAAAGTAGTCATCAAGTATAGTTGACACATTGCATAAAAGGAGTGGATATGAAAATGACTCATGAATAAAAAAAAGTATAGGTTTGGTGGTGAAATACATAGGGCATAACTATGAGAGACCATCCTTGATAGTGATAGTCAAATGATGACATTCATCATGTATGACAAAAGAGCATCGAGCTATTTCCATAGTAATTTACCATTCATTTGACAAATGAACATAACATTACTTGAATACTAAAATAATATCATCATAAATAAGGAACTAGGCCAACCCTGAAGTCTAAGTATTTTTTGAAAACCTAAGTCTACTTACCCAATTTGGGTAGTAGTTACTTTACTATTGGTTAGTCAATCTCTCTAAATAGCCTCTATGAGATTGATATTTGGAATTACATCAACTCTACAACTTGTATGACCCATATACTAGATAAATTTTATTGGATGAAAGATACTTGACTAATGAGATTTTGAGATTATATCATAAATAATATGTTTTGACACCATAATAGAGTCACTATATGTTTTTGATACAATTGTTGAGGATTGTTTAGATAATTAGTCAACTTGAGGTGATACATCTATTCTTAAAAAAAAGATAGTTTTGTTTTTATTTATTTGGATAATAATTATTACTTTGTGTTTATGTTGTATTTGTTTTTTTTTATTTCTTTGTTTTTTTGTTTGTTTTGTAGCTTCTACATGCATATGAGCTAAAATTTTAAGACTGGGTTAACACCTCTTGACCTAGAAATTGAGAGAATAAAAAGAGTACTTTTGAGATAAAGAGCCGAGAGAGAGTATAGATATGATAACTATGATGCAGCAACCATAATATTGTGATTGATTTTTTAAAGACCCTAATAGCCATGTCACAATTTTCTTAGAATTGTGTGACATAGTGAAGATCAATGAAGTTAGTTCGGATACTATGTTGTTGAAACTATTAGCATTTTCATTGAGAGACAAGGCGCGTAGCTGATTTTGGTACTTATCTAAAGACAAGGCCCATAGTTTTCCTTACTAAGTTCTTCTCACCTCAAATTACCTATTAACAAAGGACATAAATAAGTCAATTCTGAAAAGAGGAGCAGAAGACTTTGTATGACACTTGGGATACTCATGAAACTTTTGAGGAGATCCCACAACATGGATTTGAGTTGTGATTTCAAGCTCAAATATTCTACAAGATACTAAATTATATGATGAGGTGCATGATTAATGTGATCTCATGTCATTCTATTACGAATAAGTTACTCGAATAAGTATATTTCCTTTTCCTATTTGAAGAGCTATTAAAGAATAACAAATAAACTCCAAATGATTGAGAAATTGGTTAAAAGCAAGCTAAAGTGTTGAATTTGGATAGATTGATGAAAATTGAGGCCAAAATGGATGTAATGTTCAACAAATTTAAAGCCCAAAATTACAAGTGACCAAATATGAGAGAATTTGTTATTTTGTAATTGTAGGAAATGGCTAAATATGACCTTGTTTATCAAGTAGAGAAATTCAATGTTTTAAAATAAAAAAATGCATGTATTTGAACCCAACAACAACATCCTCACATACTACTATCAGAATGTAAGAAATCATGAAAGCTTTCCATATATATGTCATGGGAATGTGCAGTATAATTTGAGGTATTCCTTAAAAATTTTTGAGAATAATTCAATTGGATACCAAATATAAAAAGCCTTAAGCTCTAATTATAACTACCCAAAGAGAGTAGAAAAGTTATCACTAGAATATAACATTCTTGCCCTACTCATAAAGACACAAACGAGAAATGAATTGTATGATTATCAAATGAAACATATTAGAATGAGACAAGAACACATGAATACAGAAATGAAGATTATAAAGAATAAAATTTGTCAACTAACACTATATATGAATGAGAAGAGCACAAATAGATTACTAAGTAATATTGAGGAAAATCCAAAGAATTGATTGTCTATTATACCAAAAGTAACAATAAGTTAAAGTGACAAAAGTAGAAGTAAAGGCCAAAAAAATACTTAAATAGAGGAGGAGGAAGCTATGATTGATGAAGTCAACACTTTTTCCAAAATCATAATATCCAATATCATGATATTTTCCAAAGTTATGATATCCACAAAACTCAATACTCAACTCATGTCCATAACCATGACACATTGAAGAAATGAAGAATAAGAAGGAGATGTAGATTACCAAAAATAATGAATAGAAGGATATGTTAGAAAATGACTATGCAAAAGGAAATTAAAATCTCCCACAAAAACTTTTTTTTGTAGCAATTTAGAAAGAAGAAGCTTGATGAATAATTTGAGAGGCTTCTAAATATCTTTTGGAAGTTAGAAGTTAATATCCTATTCACTAAACATTTTATCTCATATGACCAATTACTTAAGGTTTATGAATGATATTATGAGTAGCAAGAATTAGTTAGAGACATATGGAATGATGAATATGACCGAGAAGTGTAGCACTATCATTTAACATAAGCTCAAGAGAAAGCTAAAAGATCTAAGAAATTTTATGATAATGTGTATTATTGGGGAGCATTCTTTCCAAAAGGCACGGTGCAAAATTGATGCTATTGTGCATAATGTGAAGGTTGAACCTTGATACAATTACTCCAATCTCTCTCTCTCTCTCTCTCTCTCTCTTGCTTCAAATGATTGACCAATCGATCAAGTTCATGAGAGGCATTATTGTATTTATGTTGGTGATTTTTGATAAATTTATATTTCCTATGAATTTTGTTGTGCTAGATATGGATGAATATCAATATGCTCAATTAATCATGGGATGACTATTTTTAGCTACTAGACAAGTATTAATAGAAATCAAGAATGGAGAATTCATAGTTGTCTAGGCAAAGAGCAAGTGAATTTCAATCTATACAAGAATCTGCATATTCTACATGATGACGAAAAAAGTTTAATAGAGAATAGATAGTCTCATATGCACAAACATGAGACAAAATATAGACATCATATGGAAGGATTTAATGGAAGATTGTTGGCGTAAAGAAGATAGATATGACGACAACTAGAAGCACTTTAGTACAACAAAATGTTTCATTTGGCTATGAAGAAGAATACTATTATGAAATCATGATATTCTTCAAACTTTTGATTTTGAAGGATCATATATGAAGGAAGAGACTAGGGTAACAAGATTCCTAATTCGAGAATATAGAGAAATTATCAAGGGAATTTTTGAAATTGGAGAAGAAGTACAAGTGAAGGAAAATCCAATGCTAATGATTGATTTGTTTGAAGAGAAAGAGGAGGTAGATATAATAATCATTAAGCATCTGAAGAAAGATGAAGAGCTAGTGGTTGTAACAATAAAATTCACCACTTCTAAAGAAGTAATGACTTTACTTGGTGAAACAATAAAAAAAGTCATGACAAGAGACAAAGCTATGACATTGAAAAAATATAAACTTAAATAAGAAGTTACAACTTTTTTAAAGCCACAAAAAAAGAGATCCAGATATTAATTCTTGAAGGGGCGACTTCATAATAAGTCACAACCTCTTTAAAGGTGATCATAGGTAATGATGTCATGACTTTATAAAAAATCACAACATCCATGGAAGAATATTTCGAATGAGAGACTCTGAAAGATGACTTAATATTGAAAGAAATTTTGAGAAGGCAAATTGAAAAGATAGAAGGCATTGAGAAGCTTGCATGGATAGCTGAAATTACCGACATAATTAGAGATTCAATGATGGTATAACCATGGATGTTAAATATAGTGTTGATTGGAAGATAACTCAAAAATTTACTACTTGTGATGTGTGATGTAATAAACAATTTTTGCTTACACATAAACACTCGAATACTTGTATATTGTATATACCCAAAATAAGTCATGGTATTCTAATCTAGTCAAAACTTTCTCATGAGATAAATAAAGTTGAGGTACTCAAAACCATCCATGACTTTTCATTTTAAAGAAAGGTCATGACCACATGAAAAGTTGTAGAAACTTTTTAATTAGCCATGACTAAATCTTAACCCTTTATAAAGTACTAATCCTAATTTTTTTGTGACACATTTCTTTATTCTTCTTCAACACTCTAACAAAATTTATTACAACTATATTTTTATAAAATTTAAGCTACCATGGAGGAAAAGGCTTTAATTTCTAAGCTAAGTGTAATAAGAGAGGGGATTGAAGGGAGTTGCAAGGCCAAAGAAAAGTGATAGAAACAATCCACCATCAAGACTTCTTCCAAAGTTGCAATACAAAAGATATTTTTTTAGCAAGTGAGAGAGAAGATGGATAACTTCCATTCTAACCAAACAAAGTTTAATAAAAGAATAAATGTTTAGAAAGTTCATTTCACTTTTCTGGCCAATGATAGAAATAAAAATTGTAATCGACTATGCATACACATAAAATGGGCGAATATAATAATCATCATAAAAGAGTTATACTCAAACTTAGAAAACATTCAAGATAAGAAATACCATGTACAAGGAGGTATGTTTCAATAAGGAGTTTATCAATGTAGTATTTGGATTGCAAAGGATCATAGATGATATGGCATTGAAATCCCTAAAGATTCAATCAAACTTCAAACTAGTTGCCAAGATTTTGATGGATAAAAGAGGGACATGTAGAGGTTCATCAAAAAGTGCATATGAATACTTAGTGTGAGAAGAACTCCTAAAAAAAATTTAGTTATAATTTTCTAAACTTTATTTTATTATCAATCTTGCCTTTCACCCTAGTAAAAGGATACAATATTCATGTGGGGAAAGAATTTGTAGAAGCCACTTCTATATTTTCAAAAGATAAATTATCTGGCCAAATAATTCAATTATCTTTGATAACAATGTTATGTTGAATCGAGGGAGTTCTAATGAAAGAAGATAAAGATGAATAGTACTCATGGTTATCACCAATGACATTGGAGGGTATGAAGAGCGGGATTGAAGGATATAAGAAGAAAAATGTGGTTCTTGAAGGGGAGAATCGAGCAACATTGGGCAATAAGCACCATCATTCTCTGAACCTAATATAGAATTGATGGAAAGAAGTAGAGAAAAATATGATGAAGAATTATCACTCCAATTTGAATTTTATTTAGCTAGACAAGAATATAACATTAGAGAAGTCCTCAATATTTTGTAAAATATGAAATTGGAGGTTGCATATAGAGAGATGCTTTTGAAGATAAGATAAAGTTTATACATATTTACTTAGTAGAAAAAATAGAGAGAAAAGATAAAAAGTGGGAAGACTATGTAAAAATAAAAGAAAAGTAAAACAAAGCAAATTCAAAGCAATGAGATATTTTGTGAAAGATACATCTTAACAAGAATGAGCTTTTATTTATGACTGCCCAAGAAAATTTGAAGATTGTATTATGAAGATCTTGGAAGAGGTAATGAAATGAGTAGAGACTAGGGTGATGAAAAACACTGAATCATTTTAGAAGCTCCATGAGTCACTTGCAAGTGAGTGGCAGAAATGATTAAGGACCAAAATCAAAAATTGATAATAATGTGCATTATAGAGAAAAATAGTGGATAGGAGATTTGAGAAAGTACAGTGAGAACCATAAGTAGATATACTTTACATTGATGTCACAATCATATTTACACTTAGTCTTAGATTCACGAACAAAAGCATATGTAGACTCATGTTCTCTCTCCTCTCTCTCTCCTCCCCATTTATTTCTAGAAAACCCTAAAAACCTTCAATAATCCTTGGAAAATCTAGCCTTTGGAGGCTAGATTTGAGTAAGTGTAGTGGATAATTAAATTTATATACTTAGGTTTTTTTTCTACCACAAATTTGGCTATATAAGATGAATAATATGGCACCGCCTGATATACATCTTCAAAAACTAAAACCTAAGAATGCCGCGTGTTCCCTCGATACCGAGGCTACTGTCACGGTGCCTTTGATAGAAAATGTTGAAATATCAAGAGGAAATCACAAAGAAAGGTTTGTAGTATGTTCAGAATTCGATCCTGATGCTATAGAATTCATTTTTTATGATAGTAACACACAATGAGCAGTATATGGTAAGTTTTATACCGATTCATTTGAGCCTTCTTCCAAAATTCATCTTAATAATGATAATTTATCACTTGATAATGGAACCCATGTTGATTTTGATGAGATGGGTAAAGCTTTGGAAATCCGAAATAAATTAATGATAATCGGGCTTCAGATTTTCACACAAATTATGCCTACAGCCACCCTAACATTATTTTGGCCTGAAAATCTCTTGATAATGCACTGAATTTTCACCTGAATGATGTTGTTTATGCAAAACATGGTTATGTGAATGAAAATCGAGTTGTGAATAATGATACTGCCTATATTGATAGTTTTTTTAACCTACCATCTCAAGAATCTCAAGTCAATAAGTCTAATTCTATGAATGTTCACCAGAAAAATACTCTAAGCCATGAAAATCAAACTTCGGATAACATGTTTTGGGTTCAAAAAATAGATGATTACTATAATAATAATGCTAGCTATGTGAACGAAATTGAAATTGAAGCCACTGCCTCACATCTTAACTCTGATGCACATTCTAGAAATACTAGAATGGAATTGAATGTAAATATTGAATTGAATGGGAACCTAGAAACTGGAATTAAGAAGGATCATAAAGATGGCATACATACTGCCCATATTTCTGAATTAAATGGGAACCTAGTTACTGGAAACAAGAGTGACTACAACAAGGATGGCACACATACTACCCATCCCTCTGAACTTACACAAACTTTTGGCAAGAAAAAAGTTCCGCAGAGTAGTTTGTTCTCGGGCAACAGAACATTTGAGAACACAACTAAACTAACATACATGCCCTCAAACCTTGCTGGAAATGCATACTTTGAAATTGAAAATATACAACATGGAATGGATATCTGGAAAAACTATTTAGTTGGATATTTCATTATGAAAAACCCTGGTTTTGGTTTATTAAAGAAGTTCACAGAGGAGCAATGAAATACTAATACCCAAATGGTCCAACACCTTAGTGGCAAGATTCTGTTTAAATTTAAAACTATGGAGGAGATAGAGGGGGTACTTAAAGCTGGCCCATACCTAGTGTTCAGTAGGCCCTTGCACATAAAACCTCTCCCCATGGGTTTTCACTATGGGTTAAAAGAAATGGCAAAAATTCTAATTTGAGTAAAGTTTCCTAACTTTTCTATACACTTATGGAATCCAATTGGTATAAGCAAGTTGCGAGTTGCATTGGGCAACCATTGCATATGGAAAAACTAATATCTAATGCTTCAAGAATTGCTTATGCTAGAGCGTTAGTGGAAGTGGATCTCAATGAAGAATTGCCTAAAGAGATCTTTCTCAACTTCCCAGATGGATCTAAAATCTCCCAACTAGTAAGTTATGAGAATTTTCCTCTATATTCCAATTTGCTCCTTGTTTGGTCACTTGATTGATAGCTATCAAAGAAATCACAAAGACGAGGGTGTAAATGATAACTTTTCCTATAAATGAAAAAAATCTTCCTTTATAGTGAAAATATAAAGCTATAAATGAAATTGAAATTCAAAAATTTCGACTACCTTGATAACTTTTCCTTCTATCGAAATTGTCAGATCTTGTTACTATGGGATAGACAAATGACATAAATTGAAGAGATATCCTCCTCCCCCCAATTGTATTTGAAGATTAAAGACAGTCAAAAAAATAAATTTAGATTAAGAACAATGTATGGCCTTCACTTGATTGTTAATAGAAGACCATTATGGGATAGTCTAACTCTCCAAGGCTCTTCTGATTCTTCACCTTGGATGGTAATTGGAGATTTTAATTCTCCTCTTTCAGCTCTTGATAAAAATGGGATAATCTCCACTTATGAATGTCTTGACTTCATCAATTATTGCTCCAATCTAAGCCTTGAAGATATTCTATCTTTTAGTTCATACTTCACTTGGACAAATGATAAAATATCAAGCAAGCTTAACATGGCTATGATAAACCAGGAATGATCCTATCTCACACTCGACACACATGCAAAATTCCAGGCCCCCAGTATTTTTTATGATGATTGTATGATTCTTGTATTTACAGAAACATGCCCTCAAGATAGGTAGATACCCTTAAATTCTATAAAATATGATTAACTCACAAAGACTATCCTTCAATACTTCTTAATATTTGGAAATAAAATTTGCATGGATCATTAATGTTTCAGTTGGTCAGAAAGCTTAAAATGCTTAAAGATCCTCTGAAAAAAATTGAACGAGAAAAATTTCAGACACATTAGCACAAAAGTATGCTTAGCTAGGAAGGCACTCAAATCTACTCAAAGCAAGATACTCGAAGCTCTCAATGCAACTCTAAAAGATGAATTATCTTTTCTTAGATAAAAGGCCAAGTTTAAGTACTTAAAACAAAGTGACATATGCACTAAGTTCTTCCATACTTTGCAAGTGCAAGACTTCAAAGAAATAAAATAGTAAAAGTTATGAAGGAAAATGATGAGTTATCTACATCCTACCAAGAAATTTCCGAGGCATTTCTAGATTACTATAGAAACCTTTTGGGTTCTTCAATAAATAGAGCTCCATTATGCGTTTCAATCATTAAAGTGGCAGAATTCTGTTTGATACAAAACACAAGTTGTTATCATTGTATTTCTCATCAGTTGAGATAAAGGATACCTTATTTTCAATGGGAGGAGCGAAATCTCCTCCATTTCATTACTGAGTTTTTCAAAAACTCATGAGAGATCATTGGTATAGATGTAGTGAGAGCTATCCAAAGCTTCTTCCATTTCATAAGAATACTTAAACAGATTAACCATGCAAATATTGTATTAATACCTAAAACTTCCCATGCAACTTCTGTCAAAGATTATAGGCCCATTTCATGTTGTAATTTTCTTTATAAGCTTATATCTAAATTAATAGCAAAAAGGCTACAAAACATTCTTGGAGGCATCATTAATGTGGCCTAAATAGCTTACATTAAGGGGAGATTAATTTTAGATAATTTTCTCCTCACACAAAATCTGATACGTAAATATGCGAGAAAATGGATATCACCGAGATGCTTCCTAAAAATTGACTTCCAAAAGATGTTTGACATGGTTAGTTGGGATTTTGAAAAGAAGCACTCAATGCTTTTTAACTTCCCAATAAAATTTATTGATGTTATCTATGAATGTATTTCCACTAAGTCATTTTCTATCTCCATAAATGGCGAACTACATGGGTTCTTCAAAGGAGAAAGAGGACTTAGACAAGGTGACCCCCTTTCTCCGTAATTATTTACCATTTGTATGGAGTACCTATCTAGGTCACTCATCAAGGAAACTAATTCGGAGGGGGTTTCTTTTCACCTAGGATGTGCTACCCAACAAATCTCCCACCTAATGTTTGCGGATGATTTAATAATTTTATCTAGAGGTGATCATTCTTCTATCAACATCATCCTAAGAACATTAAAGGCATTTGCAACTACTTCAAGATTATGTGATAATTCCTCCAAATCAAATATCTTCTTTAGAGGAGTTAAGACATATAAAAAAAGAAATTCTGAATAATTATGGATTTATTGAAGGCTCACTTCCATTTGTTTTTCTTAGAGTTCCTCTATCTTCAAGTAGACTCATCATGGCTCAATTCTCTCCCTTACTGTCCAAAATCACTACATCTATACATCGATGGGCAAGCAAAATTCTCTCATTTGCTGGGAGATTGAAATTACTCTGTACAATTATCCAAGGTATAAAAGGATATTGGTTTTCAATATTTCTTCTACCTTCATTAATAATCAACACAATCGAGAGCACATGTAGGATATTTTTATGAGGTGATCCAAAAATAGGCTTATTCATGCCTAAAGCTGCATGGAAACAAGTATGTTTGCCCACTTCAAATGATGGGCTTGGTATGCTTGGTATGATGAACTAGAATAAAGCATTATTTATTAAAAGTCTTTGGTGAATACATAAAAACGAAGACTCCCTCTAGATAAGGTGGATTCACCACTTCTACCTTAATTCTATTAATATTGGGAGTACCAAATATCAAAAGAAGACCACCCATCTTGGAAATCCCTAACCATAGTTAGGGATATCTTATTGGAGAAAGTTGGAAAAAAAATGAAGTGATAATTCTGCTCAATGCATGGCCTGATAAAGGAAGAATCATTACTGAAGCATATAAATATTTAGCTGGAACTAATTCCATGAAAACAAAAGCATCGATATAAATCATTTAGTTCCCCAACCATATCCCAAAACATGCATCATTTCTTTGGATATCTAAAGTTGGAAAAGTCAAAACTAAGGACTACTTATTTGCCACACTAAAAAATATACAATGCGAATTCTGCACCCAACCAGAATCCTTTAAACATGTTTTTTTTTGAATATCATTTCACTAGAAGCTTATGGAATCTTTTAAAAAGTTGGATAGCAATGAAGGAACCCATGGACTTCATTCCGTCAAGCCTCAAATGCCTAAAAAGTAATTATTCATCCAATACTACAAAGAACCACATAAGGAAGGCTGTATTTGCTGCTACCGTATACTACATTTGGATAGAAAGAAACTGGAGATGACACAAAGGAAAGACTCAGAATTTAGATTCAATTCTTAGGAAGATAAAAAAAGAAATTTATATTTATTTTTTTTTCAGAATGATTGTACTGGTTTGAATCTTGTTTAGGATGTACAAATTTTGATAGTGCATTTTATTATTTTATTATGAAAAAAAAGAAGTTAAATATGAAGAAGAAGAAGGTGATGATGATGTTGCTGATTAATAATAGAAGAACAATAAAATGAAAATGAAGAAGAAGAAAATGTATAAGAATAAGAAGAAGAAAAAAAACAAGTCGATTAATAATAGTGTGAAAAATAAATAGAAGATAATGAATTAGAAGAAGAACAATTATATAAAAAATAAATAGAAAAAGAAGAACAAAAAGAATAAGAATACCAAAAGAATATGATGATCATCTTGATGAAGAAGATGATTATGAACAAGATCAAGTTGAAGAAGAAGAAGAAGAGGGTTAAGCAGAAAGTGGTTAAGAAGATTAAGAAGAATAAGATTATAAAGATGAAAAAGAAGATGAACAATAAAAAGTAGAAGAAGAAGGAGAAGATGTAGGAGGATAAGTAGAAGATGAACAATAACAAAAAAAATAAATTGAGCATGAACAATAAGAAGAAGAAAAAAAATGAAGAAGAAGAAAATATATATATATATATATAGAAAGAAATTAAAAATAAGTTGAAGAAGACAAGGAAGAATTAGTCGAAGAAATAGAAGTATTAGAATAAGATAAATAAGATGAATAAATTATTGATGGTGATCATGATGAACATAAAAAAAAGAATAAGAAAAAGAAAATAATAAAGATGATGATAATGAAAAACAAGAAGTAAATGAAGATGAAAAAAATCATGATAATGATAAGTTTAATGATGAATAAAAAGAATTCCAAGAAAAATAAGTTAAATAAAGGGAAGAATAAATAGAATAAGATGAAGAATAAAAATATGAATAAGAATAAGTAAAAACGGATGGATACGAAGGAAAAAAGAAGAAAAAAAATAAAAAAATGAAGAAAAAAGGTAATGAAAAAAATTTATAATTTAGTAAAATAATTATTAATTAATGAATTTAATAAATATAGTGAATTGGTCTCCATGATGTCCAAAATCTAGACTAGTCACGATGATGCATCATTTTTATGCCTCATTGCCCATTATGTAGATTATACATGAAAACTTAATAAAAAATTTTTAGATTTTCTAAGATTCTCCATCCTCATGATGGCCCTGCCATATATGAGAGCATGCTAAAGATCTAAAGAAATTATGATATTTATAATAAAATATTTAGTATAATATTTGATTGTAGGCATGCCATTAGATAAAATTTTTCACATTAGGTGCATGTGTCATAATATTAATTTGATTGTACAAGTAGGAATGAATATTGTTTAACGTGGATTAAAAAATAAGAAACTTACTAGAATATCTTAGGATACCTATCATACAATAAGAGTTTGGTAATCTTTATTTGTTTGTGAATCTAAAAAAGATGTAACTCTAAATGAATATGAGATACCATTAGAATTATACTTCTGTAAAGTTGAAGTCGTGGGTTGGATAGGAGCACATGATATCCGACTATGCCAATAGTTAGAGTGATAAACTTATTTTTGATGACTCTAACTAGGATATATTATTTTATTCTATAAATTTCCTAAAGTTACTTTATGATGTGATCAATAGGTATTTTTCTGTGTATACTCCTACCACTTATATTGCACTCAGGTAGACATGCACCATTAGTAGCATGTTTAGCAAGTTTAGATGTCACATTACATTTAGTTTCATGGCCATTGAGATTGAAACCAAGTATTTAAAGTACTACTATACTATTCCATCTATTTATTACATGATTGCCTAATGACATGAAAATAATGACATGATAAAGAGAAATGAGCTACAAAGAGAAATAAAACTGACAAAACTAATGACATGAAAATTCCACACCAAGTCATAGCACCCATGGTGATTTTTATTATAGAACTAGAGTAGTGATGGATGGCATTAGTTCTTACAAAGAAAATTTTTCTTAGAGAAAAATAATTCAGTGAATTCATTTTTTCTTTTGGGGACATGATAAAGAAGAAGAATTGGGTATTAATTAGTATGAATAGAAAATATAGCAATGCTTTCATTATGAAATAATTATATGCCAATTTAGATGATAGGTATAAGAAAAATATGCTATTAGAGAGGTATTTGGGTGTGCTTTGATAAGAGATAATAAATAAGTTTCTTGGATTCCTAAGGGCCAAGAATAGTATGTCTTTTAAATCTCTCTTCATTCAACTCAATTTTATTGGTATTACTAGTCAATTGATTAATGAAAATGTCACATGAAGGATGACATCAAATTGTCCTAATACATTTTTCATGCTTGAAGAACTCATATAGGTAGGTAAAGTTTGGTTGTGTTCCATATACTCATTTTTATTATCGACACTCCATGTCTTGAAGATCATTAAGGAGAGAGTATTCTTACAATATTTCATCCTCATTAGTTATAGTTTTGATATTCAGATGATTCTTGAAAAATTAATTTTTGGTTTCCTAAATGGTGAATTTTCTGGCCAACTAATACTCTTTCCTGATTGAATTATTATGTCTAGATAAAAAGATTCATATAGATGAACATATTGATGTGATGTGTCCATGACACTCCTAAGATTTTCAGGTATTAAAAAAGAAGTTAAATAGATAAAAAAGAAAAGAAGATAATTCTTGAAGGGGAAGAATCACAGAAATTTGGTAAAAACCTACCATCATTCACCAGAGCTGATATATAAGTTTCATAAAGAAGGGGTGGTAGATGAGAAGATGAGTAAGCCCACCTTGAGCATTCCTTAGCTATACATTGAAGTATGTTTTCTCAAAGTTTTTTGCATTTTGAAAAAGCAGAATAGGGTGTCACAAAAAATAAGAAAGAGATAAAAAATAGGATTTGATCCCAGTGCACAATAGTAGTGCAAGAAGCTGGAAAATGAGATGCAATGTAAAAAATGCATCTCGAACAAAAAGAGATATTCTTTATCACAAATTAGGAGAAGTATGAATACAAGATCTACTAAAGCTTGAAAGAATTAATGAAGTGATTATAGCTAGGATTGATTGGCAATGTTGAATTATTTTGAAAATTGTATGAAGCTATCATAGAAAATTGAAAAAATGGTGGTGCAAATAAATGAAGCAAATGGAAATGACATGTAATATCAGGAGAACCAGTGGATAGAGGCATTGAGAAATTTTATTATAAATCAAAAGGCCTTATATTTTTCAATGGGATTTTTTGAGATTGAAATAAATTTCATTGGGTCAAGATAAGACATGTTGCGTGATATTATGACAAAAATATTAGATTGAGAATCTACACAAAATAGATATTCAAAAAGACTATCTAATTCTATGACACTATTTGAGCACTGTAGATCATGTTTCACCATTAATGAGTATGATCTTAAAAGAGAAATCATATTGCGAACTTCTCTCAACACTTTGATTTGTACTTTTTATTTATTTTCATATTTTGATATTGTAATCAAATGTGATGAATTTGTAAGATGATATTTAAAAATTTTATTTTTATTGAGATAAAAATTATTGCTTAATGATGAGTAATAGTTTTAGTGTAAAAGTTTGTTTGGTATTCAAATTATCAACATTCTTGAGTATTTTTATTATTATTAGATGATGTGTAATAATGGGAATGAGATATGATTAGATCAATTTCATTACTTTGGAGTTTTAATGGATTTTAATAAATAGTCATGAAATCAGTAAGTTTTTAATGATATTTTGTGACTTGGTAATTTATAGTTTAATGAATAATTTACATATCCATTCTTAGATAAAACTTTATTTAATTAGTCGTGATAATCTATATGTGTCATAACTCTACCTCCTCATTAGCATATTCTTTCAACTATGCAACATTTTTTTTATAGTTATGATATTATAATAGAGTCACAAACATACTCATCTTAAAATAATTGAATGGTCATGACATTAAATTTACTTCATATTAACTTTCACATTAATGCTAAAAGTCATAGCCACTTTATAGCATAATAGCTTTATCTTTACCAAGACTTTTTATTCTCATATTAGAGTCACAACCTATTTTCCAAAGTCATGACCTTCTTCAAAAGTCATGACTTTCATAAATGCATAAGCCATATTATAGATAGCTTCTTACACATCATAATGAGATAGAAAGTAGATTTCAGATGAAAAGAGTTAGTAGAAAAGTGTTGGCCCAAAGAAGGAATACATTACAATGAAGAATCTAAAACATCGCTCTTAGAAACAAGCATGAATGATTCACATAGATATCATCTCATATGAGTCTCCCCCACTTGTGTGTGTCCTATGAGATACATGTCATGATCTTCCACAAAATACATATGATTTTCATACTATAGTGAAACTTCTATGAAAGAAGGTCTACTTAGCCTAGAGGTGTCAAATAGGCCATGTCGTGTCGGAATGACCCATTTTTTCAAATCATGATCGTGCCACCATGCCGTGTAAGACATGGAATGGTAAAGTTTTTATGTCATGCCAAGCACAACATAGTGACTAGGTCTACCGGCCCAACACAGTATAGCGGCACGATAGTGCTGCATGGCTATGTTGGATTGATGGGATCAAGGATTCTTTTGTTTGCTACAAAAGAATCACATAATCTCATTGCAAAAGAGAAAGAATCCCATCGGCCACATGGTAGATGGGATTTGGGATCCTTATTTCCATCATGTGCTACAGAAAAATACCATTGACCACGTTGTTAATTTTATAAAATAATTAGTCTACCCCATGACAGGGCAGTCAATTTTTTTACCATGCCCCATCTTGTGCATAGGTTCAGGGTATAAATATTGAAAAAAAATTAGACTCAAACCATGCCTATCCCATCATGCCCGAAGGGACCCCCATTGGATGGTCACCCATGCCTGTTTACCATGCCACTAAGTCAAGAAAATGGGAAGTGCATAGCCCAGCATGAGGCATGGCTCATGCCAACCCAACATGGCAAGAACCATGCCATGGTAAGCCTGGCCCGAAATGAGGCATAGTTCTAGATTGTGCAATTTCAGGCTAGGTACTGCGAAATTGGGTCAGGCTGTGGACCATGCCTGGGTTGCCCAATCCATTTGACACATCTAATTAAACACCATATTACTCAAATATTAGTTCTTTTAGATAGTACATAATAAAGTAATTTTTAATATATTTATGCTTTCAATTTTATGAGCACTATATGCATAATAATTATTATAACTTAACTTTGGGGTTTAAAACATGAGTTTATCCAACATGTTAATATTCAAATGGTCATTACTTGCTTCGTATCAAATCTTATTAATCCATGTTATGACTTATCTATTACCAATCACTATGACCAACATGTACAAACTGGCATATTTACCAAAACCCTAATTTTTAGTTCAAAATTACATCAATGATCAATATCCATCCACATCCAAAAGCCACATAAAAAAACAAAAACTCATAAAAT
>JAREIK010000801.1:4521889-4789389 GCA_029783825.1 Sapria himalayana | reverse complement strand
AAGAGAAAGAAGGAGAAGAAGTAGTAGTAGTAGAAGAATTATAAAAAGAGGAAAAAGAATAACACTAAGAAAAGTTGGTGAAAGAAAATGAAGAAGAAGAAGATTAAGAAGAAGATGAATAAGAAGAAAAAGATGATGAAGAAGATTAATAACAAAAAAATGAAGAGGAATAAAATAAAGTTGAAGAAGAAGAAGAAAAGGAGAGAAAGAATGAGAGGAAGAAGAAAAGGAAGGAGAAGAAAAAGTGTAATAATAATAATAATAATAAATAGAAGAAGGAGAAAAAAAGAAGAAAAAAAATGACAAAAAATGAAAAAAAAGAAGAAGCAGATGTAGAGGTAGATGAATAAAAAATAAAAAAAAGAATAATTCGAAGAAGAAGAAGAGAAAGAAAAAGTAGATGAAGAAGAAGAAGAGAAAGAAGAAGTAGCGGAAGAAGAAGAAGTGGAAGATGAAGAATAAGAAGAAGGGATAGAAGAAGAAAGAGACAAAAAAGAAGAAAAATAAAGAAAAAAAAGAAGAAAAAAAGAAGAATAATGAGTTGAAGAAGAAATAAAAGATTAAGAAGATGAAGAAAAAAATTAAGTGGAAAAGGAAGAATAAGAAATAAAAGAAATAGAAGAAACCTTTCATTCTCTTTCTTTTTTAAAAAAATACTTCAAAGTTTTAGACAGAGAAACAAAGGTTTTAGAGAAATAAACTCAAAATTTTGGGAAGAAGGTGCAAATTTGAAGCTAAAAATGGATGTAAAAGGCCAATTAGTAAATAAGGTTTTTTTTTGCTTCAGTTTTACAATAACTCACACCCTCCAACCTTAGCTCCTCAAAATTCTCTTTTTTTTAATCTACGATAACATTCCAGTCCGAAATTATTGCGAAGCTTGCCGAACGCCATAAACTCTCACTCGTCGGAAAGTTCTTTCATGGCCACCCTCTAGTGAATGATATAAGGTTTTTTCCTTGATGCTCAAGTTGAAGGGAACAATTAAAGCTGGAATCTTTGATCATAAGCATGTTCTACTAAAACTAACTATGAAAGAAGCCTTCCACACAATATGGCTCAAAGGACAATGACACATACTGGGATGCCCAATGCAAGTATTCAAATGGACATAAAGCTTCATGCTAGTGGAGGAAACCTCTTTTACATCGGTATGGTTTCTCCTACCTAACCTTCTCATTCACTTCTTTGACAAAATAGTCCTCTTCTATATTGCTTACACAGTGGGTAAACCACTACTAATGGACAAATCTATAACCATGCTCACAAGGCCAATCGTTGCTTGAATATGCATACAAACTAACCTTAAGAAACATTTCCCTAGCATGATGGATCGGGGAGGAAGCAAGCAACACATCTAGTAGACTATAGTTCTAAAAACTTTGCCAATTTATTGCACGACCAGAAAAAAACAAGGACATGAGGCATATACTTGCTTGCCAATGGCAACTAACAGGAGAGAATGGAAAAATAACAGGAAGGAGAGAGGAGGCCAAAAAATTACCTTATAATACCAAAAAAAATAGTGAGGAAGGAGGGATAAGAGGGTATAAAGGATAAAGGGAATGTCCCTCCCTCCATAGAGAAATCTGTGGATGCTTCACTAGAGCATAAAGAGTGATGGACAGACACTAACATATTAACTATAGAAAGTTGGGTGGAAACAACAAGGGGGAAGAATATGCAGAAATGGAGGTCTTGATTACTCCTCTGCCCACAAAACTATCAATGGAAAGGCAAGTGGAGGAGGAAGCAAGGAAGAGGAAAAAAATATTGTAAATGGTTGCACAAATTAAAAGGCTTACAAAAATAGGAAAGGGTGTAGGAGTTAAAAGAAACAAAAGAGCAAGAAACATGGAATATGGTGAAATGGAAGAGAAAGAAGGAAGCGTGGGAGGGGAGGAGGCTGATTCAAAAAGTTGTATAATTCTCAACAGCAAGTGGGAAGGGGAAGATGGGGATGAAGAGAGGAAATAATATAACAAAGATGATATTAGGATAGAGGAGGGATAGACTCAAAGTTAGAAGCAATAACTTTTAATCTATAATGGAAAGGGTTTAAAGGGGGTAATGAAGGGGAGCGAATAGGAACAAGTTCGATAAAACCACCTAAAAACATGAAAAAAAATCTAAATAAAAAATATGATACAAAGTGTCTAACTAGTGTACATGCATAATTTAATCCAAATGATATTTAGATACATGTATTGGAATATTAGAATGATAGCTTCCGCTTGCTCCATTAACACAATTAAAAAATTAACAAAACTACTTAAATTCTATCTCATAATGATAGCCGAACTACTAGTAGAAATGGTACAAATAGATAAAGAAAAGGTGTTGCTTAATATCATATGAGCTTTGCAAATAAAAATGGAAAAATATGAGTATTATGGAAGGAGAGACTTAATTTGAACCTGCTTAGTGAGTCAGAGCAAATGGTGAGTCTTAGTATGGAGAAAAAAGAGGAAGGCTTAATATCAGTGTTATATGACAACAATTTAAAAGAAAAAAGAATGATTTTATCAGAGGAGATGGAGATAATTGTATAAAAGCAAAAATCATGGATTATAGAAGGTGATTTCAATGTGAATAGAAGCACATTGGAAAAAGGGGGAGTAGAAAGCCAAATAATGAAGCCATGTAGAACTTGGTGATATAATAGATAATACGGGCATAATTGAAGCCAAACTCCTAAGAGCCAAATACACCTGGTGTAACAACTCAAAAAAATGGGGGGAGGGGGGGTGATATGGGCGAGATTAGATACAGTTATATTTAACTACCCTTGGATCAGTAAGTACGGTATAATAAGTGTGAGGCATCTAAACAGAACATGTTCAGATTACTTCCCACTGTTAATGATTTCCTAGAACAGTCAAATAGGTAAGTGCACTGCATATAAATTTCAAAATATGTTGTCTTTGCATGCTGATTTTGAAAATATTGTGAAAGAGGTATGGAATTCCTTAGAAATAAACAACACTATGCAAATCTTTACAAAAAAATAAGAATGCTAACAAGTCTTCTAACAAAATGGAATAAAAAGCAATTTAGAAAAATCAACACTCAAGTGGTAGAAGCAGAAAAAAATGTAGAGAAGTTAGAAATAGAATTTGAAGATGACTAAAATGAAGAAAAAAAGGAAAGAATTAAGCAAAGCAAAAGCTAACCTGAGACTTAAGCTATACATGGAGGAAAGCATTTGGAAACAAAAAGATAAAATAAGATGGTTGAAGGAAGGAGATAGAAATACTGCATTTTTTTAAACGATGACAAAAATGAAAAACCAAAAAAGTATAATCAAGGGCATAGAAGATGAAAAATAGAATTGGGTAGAGGAAGAGGGGGAATTAAAAATGATTTTTGAGGGTTTCTTTAAAAATCAATTAAACTCATCAAGGGAGGTCAAAAGAAATATTCATTTACAAGAAATCAGAAATAAAGTTATTGAAGAGGATAATTACTTGCTACCTGATTTACCCAAGGAAGAGGAGAAAAAGAAAGTGGTCTTCAAAATGGACAAGGAAAGTGCAGCAGGTCCAGATGGCATGGGTAATAGATTTTACCAAGCTACCTGGGAGATTATCAATGAAGATCTTATTGTAGCTATTAGTTGGGTTTTATATGGAGCAAAGATTAATAAATCATTGGTCAGCTCATATATAGTGTTAATACCAAAGATAGGAAATCCGCAAAATTGTGAAGATTATAGACCGATAAGCTTATGCAACATGGTCTATAAAATATTGACAAAAATACTATAAAAAAAGGCTAAGTAATCTATTACCTAAAATTATCTTAGAGGAACAAATAGGCTTTAGAAAAGATAGGCTTATGAATAAAACATAAGCCTAGCAAATGAGATTATGAAAGATTTGGGATCCAAAAATCGAGGATGCAATGTGGTCTTCGAACTAGATCTTTCTAAGGTATTTGATAGAGTAGAATAGAGCATCCTAAGTTTCATCATGCGAAGGATGGATTTTGTTGATTTAGAATATAGATGTGTCTCAAGTACTTTGGTCAAAATTCTCATAAATGGACATATTTGTGGGGATTTCAGATTGGTAAGAGGCTTAAGACAAGGAGACCCACTCTTTCCTCCCTTCTTTTACATTTATTAAGAAGCCTTGATAGTAAATATCATAAAAAAAAGAATGCGTGAAAGGAAAATATTAATATTGTATCACCCAAATAATATGCCCCTTGCTGCATGTTTAGTATATGCAAATAATGTTATTGTATTTATAAATGCCAGCAAGAAATCCTTGAAAAACATGAAGCTTTTATTTTAGATGATGGAGGAGGAAATCAGACTAACATTGAATAAAAAGAAATGTTAGTATATAATTTCATTTAAGGCCCCAGAAAAGGTATCTCAAAGAGTAAAAATGGTCACGGGGTTCACCTAAACAAAAGAGGTTGTTTTGTACTTGGGATGCCTAAAATATGAAGATTAAAAATAAAATATCTGGGTTTTCTTATGGGTAAGCTAAAAAAGAAAGTGGCTGGTTGGAAGGAGGACCTCCTAAATTTTGGAGGCAGAATAACACTTATTAATCAGGTGCAGCACAATAATGCATAACTTTATGGTGGTCCAGACCCCAAAGTCACTAATTAAAAAGCTTGATAATTATCTAGCTAACTTTATTTGGCATAAGAAAACTAGAAAATCAAAAATTCATTGGAAAAAATAAGAAGATTTATTTTTCCCAAAGGAATAGGAGGGTTTAGGACTTACTAGCTTACATACAATTACTAGATCATGGGCATGTAAAAGATGGTGGAGGCTAAAAAAAATAAGAATTTATGGGTACACTACATTAGTGCAAAATATTGTGTGGAAAACAACATGAATAAAGATAGAAAAAAAGAAAAAAGCATCGCAAACATGGAAATAAATGAGGGCACAAAGAGAATTGATGGAAGCTCACTTCAAGCTCACCAAGAAAGGATTGAAATGGACTCCAAACCTCAATGGAGCCTTCTCAATACGGTCAGCAAAAGAAATTGTCAGAAATAAAAAAAGCACACATCTGATTCAAAAATTGGTCTTGGAGAGTGATGTTCCACAAGAAATGTTTGCTTTTATATGAAAAGTACTTTTAAAGGGCATACCAGTGGATGTTCTAATTCAAACAAAAGGTATAAAGCTAGCCTCTAGATGTGAATGTTGTGCACACATTACTGAAAAAATCTATCTTTTATTTTCACATGGAAGAATAGAAAAAAAGTTAAGGAAGCATATAGAAATAAAATTATAAATCAAAAAAAGTTATTTTACCCTAAATAAAAAATTACATTTATGGACCACCTCCAAAATCAATAAAACTCATAAATGGCCCACTACTAATTTTTCGCATGTAGTGATTTGGTGCATTTGGAAGACAAGGAACAAGAGTAGATATGAATGGTTTCAAATGCAATGTGAAAGCATCATTAAGGATATTAGGAGAGAAATAAGCAATATATCGGTTGGCTATCCAACAAATATACAATAAGGTGAAGAACATAGTTATTTGAGAGTCAGGTGGAAACTGTCAGTTAAACAGACAAAAAATATGGTAGCAATTTGCACAAAATGGAATAGGCCACCCTTAGGGAAAGTTTCAATACACACGGATGAAAGTTTCAATAGCGAAATGGGAGTGACAACTGGAGGATGAGCTTTAAGGGACTCGGATGTTAATATAATCTTAGCATTCTCAATGAGCTACCAAGCAAGCTTATCACTTCAAGCAGAAATACAAGTGCTAAAAAAGGCCTACAGCTATGCAAAATGGAAAACATAAAGGACATCATGGTTAGTGCAGATTCTAAGCTCTTGATAGAATTGGTAAATAGATAAATAGAGATGTTAAGGTATGAGGAAGAAGTAGATAAGATTAATGTACTAATGAAAGAGATGAGGGGCACAATTTCACACATATTTAGGGAAGCAAATGCTATAGCAGACAATCTAGCTAGAGAAGGCCTCAAAGAGGGATGACATGTGTATGGTAAAGACATCATGGTAAGATTCTAAGGGATGATATCGTTAGATAGCATATGTTTTCCATATGTTAGGATAGACAAATGAAAGGTGTAATGGGCAAGCTGGTTTCTACATTTTCTAATAATGAGTATCATGTGTATCTTTATGTTTGTAGTGTAGTGTGGTATACTAAATTTCAAAAAAAAAAGCTAGAGAACAAAAATTTCATAGGTACTATGGTATGCCTCATGTTTGTAGTATATTGACAAGTTGAAGTTATAAAAAGCTTATTTATGCACATTCATTTTAGATAGCAGCCAAACCTTATAGGCACTAAGGTATGAATTAAGCTAGAATAATGAGGTGAAGACTCTATGTAGTACAGGGGCTGGTAGTATATGAATATATCCTGTAGCAGATATAAATGCATACATATATCTATAATATATTTGTTGGAACGTAGGAAAGATTTAGCATGAAAAGGCTACTACAAAAGCATGGGGAAAGGGACATTAATACAGTTTATCAAGCATAAGTGAAGATTCATATATATTGGGGCTAATAAGCATACACAAGCTAGGGCATGGAGATATGCTCTGGCATGATTGAGCCTTTATATGAGCAGGAGCTGGAAAACAAGTGTATAAAATGTAGGTAAGAAGGATTTTTTGCAAGTATGTGAAGGGCCAAGATGGAGCAGATAGAGGCATCAAATAGAGACAAAGTTTATAGGCAATAAAGGAACTACCTGGCATAAAAAGGCGAGAGAGGACTCAAGCACAAAGAAACTTATCAAACGCAAAATATTTTTTTAGATTTGATCTATATTGTTGTAAATGTAATAAGAGGGCATAGGATAGAAGGAGTAAAGGGTAGAGACGTATATGGTATGACATGTCTGTATATGAGTAGGTGTGGGAAAGTAATGTATAAATTAGAGGTATGATGAATTTCTGTAGGTATGTGAAGAGAAAATATGGAACAAATGGAGGCAAAGGATAGGGAGAGCAAAAGCAAGGGAGAGAAGACTAAAGTATAAGAAATTTCAAATAAAAATTATTTCTAGTATTGAGCTACTCGACATTATTGTAAAAGCAATAAAAAAGACAGAGGATAGAAGGAGAAATGGGTAGAGATGTATATAGAATGCCATGTCTATTTTGGGATTGTGGTGGCTACTATAGAAATTATGCTATGTAAGGAAAAGGGGCACAACAAACGGAATAAAAGAAAAAAATATGCAAGAGAAAGAATGATGAGATGGATAGTGACAGAGGCTATGAGAGACACTTTAATGTAGAGAAAGAGCTGGGAGGAAATAAGGCCTAACATAAATAAAGAAGGAGTAATAGAGGAGATGAGAACAAACACCATTAGCAGTTTGAAAAAAGGCCAAATTAAAGCCCTATAAGGCAATGAATTTAATGTTTTTAGTTTCTTGTATCTAGAGAAGAGGAAGGAATTGTGAGGGGAAGGAATAAGGAAAGTAAAAATATAGTTCGTAACATTGGTATTTTTTCGCCAAAAGTGAGGGCTAAAAGAAATAAAACAAAGCTTAATAAAAAAAGTATAAGAGGAATAAGTAGAAGAAGTAGAAGAAAAGAAGAAAATGAAGAGGAAGATGAAGTAAAATAAGATGATGAGAAAGAGAAAGAAGAAGAAGAAGAAGAAAATGAAGAGGAAGAGGAAGAAAAATAAGATGATGAGAAAGAGGAAGAAGAAGAAGAAGAAGAAGAAATGGATGAGGGGAAGAAGCTCTCAACCCGTAGAGAGAGAAAATCCCTATTTTTAGAGAGAGAAAACCGCCATTCGAGCTCAAATCAAGCTCCTTTCAAGTGCAAAATGAAGCAAAATGATTTATTCACAAAGAATAAATCATTTGCCTTGATAACAAAGGAGCCCGCACCATACTCGCGCACTTATGGAGCAAAAAACGGGAACCCCGTTATCGTTTTTTCAGCCGACGAGTTACAGAAGCTCAAGGAGCCTTATCAATACATGCTTATCGGCAAATTCTCCCACAGCAGGCCTCGCCCGAGCGATATACAACAGTTCTTCTCCTCTCTGAAGCTCATGGGAAGGGTAAAGCTGACCGATTATGATGCGAAACATGTGTTTATTCAGTATTTTTCAGTTGATGATTATTATCGCATATGGCACCGTGGAGCATGGCAAGTAAGTGGTTTCCTCATGCGCGTGCTGAAATGGACGAAGGATTTCAGCCCAAAGGTGGAGGCGCCAGTTGCTCCGGTTTGGTTTTCTTTGCCGAACCTCCCTATATACCTGTTTAATGCTAATCCTCTCTATGCGATATCCTCTTGTTTGGGCAAACCTTTACTTCGGGATGAGGCCACTGTGACATTAACTCGGCCTAGTAAGGCTCGAGTATGTGTAGAGTGTAATCTCCTTACTCCTCTGCCTAATGAAATTTGGATAGGAGAGGGAGAAGATGGGTAGAACAATGGTTATTGGCAAAATGTCATACCCGAAAACATGCCCTCATATTGCTTAATCTGTAATAGGCTTGGGCACTGATAAATCTGAATGTAAAATAGGTAGAGAGCCGTCAGGAAAGGTGAAAGGGCAATGTAGCTGCAATAAGAAAAGTAGAAACATGGATAAGGAAGGAGGATGTGGCCCCGAAACCTCTAGGTTTAGGGGATGAAGAAGAGGAGAGTAGGAGAGAGAATGGGAGTTTTTTCTTGGAGGAGGAGGGAGATGGAAGCATTAGGGAGGTAAGCATATAGGGTAGTAATGAAGAGAATAAGGAAGAGAGATGGGAGGTGGTGAAATCTAGAAGAAAAAGTGCTAGGAAAAATAAACATAGAAGGGTGTTAAAGGAAAAAATAGAAGATTATAGCTGGATAGAGGAGGATCTCCTAGACTTTTCGGATCAAGATTCGAAGGTGTTTAGTTGTCCTCAATTAGGTATAGAGGAAGTTAAGAAAGAAAGTTATTTAGGAGAAGCGAAGGATGATTTAGAAATGTATGATAAAATTGGTGAAAATTTAAATAAATTTCAATCTATGGAAGCCATAAAGAGAATGGCTATGCAACTCGGTAAACTAGAAAAATATAATGTATTATCTCAATCTATTCCTCCCAAGAGTGCGAGAAATATGAGGAAAGATAAAAAATATGATTCAAAATGCATAACTAGATTACAATCCAAATTAGGTTTTAATGGATAGATATATGTATTGGAATATTAGAGGGGTGGCAAATAACCCTTCGATAAATAGGCTTAAAAATCTGATTAAAACATATAAAATTGCTTTAGTAGCTATAGCAGAACCTATGACACAGCAGGATCAAATAATAAAATATAGTAGAATATTAGGGTTTAATAATTCATTTTCTAATTTAAATAGTAAACTCTGGTTAATGTGGCATAATAATCTAGACATTGAAATATTAAAAGATAAAAAATATGATTCAAAATGCATAACTAGATTACAATCCAAATTAGGTTTTAATGGATAGATATATGTATTGGAATATTAGAGGGGTGGCAAATAACCCTTCGATAAATAGGCTTAAAAATCTGATTAAAACATATAAAATTGCTTTAGTAGCTATAGCAGAACCTATGACACAGCAGGATCAAATAATAAAATATAGTAGAATATTAGGGTTTAATAATTCATTTTCTAATTTAAATAGTAAACTCTGGTTAATGTGGCATAATAATCTAGACATTGAAATATTAAAAGACACAGAACAAATCATACACTTTAAAATGAATAAAAATACAGAAGATATAATATCGGTGGTATATGCTAAAAATGATAAAAAAGCTAGGTTGGTTTTATGGGAGGAAATGCGGGATATAGCTTCAAAAAAATACTCCTTGGTTAATAAGAGGATATTTTAATGTAATTAGAAGTTCTTTAGAGAAGAAGGGAGGAAAAACTCCGAACACAATAGCAATGTCTCAATTTAATGAGGCGATCTCTAAATCAAGTCTAATGGAGATAGCTTATACGGGCTCAAATTATACCTGGTGTAACAACTGGAGTAAAAGAAGGGCAATTTGGGCCAGACTGGATAGGGTAATGTGTAATGCTAAGTGGGCAGCCTCGCACGGGTCTAAATTGCTTAGGCATTTAAGCAGAACCTGTTCAGATCATTCTCCACTTCTTATAACTATTCATCATAATAAAAGGAGCATAAGAAGCTTTAAATTTCAAAATATGTGGGGAAAGCATCCAGAATTTGAAAAATTGGTGAAAGAATCTTGGTCAGAGCCAGCACAGGGTAAACCGATGCAGGTTCTAATGTTCAAGTTAAATAGACTTAAAAAACTTTTAAAATCATGGAATAAGAAAGTTTTTGGGAATATAAATCTGAAAATAAAACAAGCAGAAGAGAAGGTAGAAAAATTAGAAATTGAATATGATAATAAAAATGATGATAAGATTAGACAAGAATTAAATAAGGCTAAAGCTGAATTGAGCTTAATATTACATATGGAGGAGGTATATTGGAAACAACGAGCAAAAATTAAATGGCTAAAAGAAGGAGATAGAAACACTAAATTTTTTCATAATATGAGTAAAATAAAAACTCAGAAAAATAGAATAAAAGCTATAAAAAACACGGAAGGAAAATGGATAGAAGAAGACAAGCAAATTGGAACTCTCTTTGAGGATTTTTTTAAATCACAATTATGTGGGCATATGTCTCACGAAGGGAACTCCTTAATACAGGAGATCAGGGCTTCCATTACACAAGATCAGAATCAAATGATGGAAAATATACCAGAGGAGGAAGAGGTAAAAAATGCGGTTTTTAATCTTGATAAAGATAGTGCAGCGGGTCCAGACGGCTGGAATAACTATTTTTATCAGTTAAATTGGATTATTATTAAACATGATCTAGTTTTAGCAATCGCCAGCTTTTTCGTCGGTGCAGATATCCCTAAAGCCTGGGCAAACTCATACATAGTTCTTATTCCGAAAAAAGACGCCCCTCAGATATGTGAGGATTTCAGGCCAATAAGCTTGTGTAATGCGATTTATAAGATTTTAGCCAAAATAATTCAGAACAGGTTAAGTAATATTCTGCCATTAATAATCTCACAAGAGCAAACGGGTTTTGTTAAAAACAGACTGATGATTGAAAATATTAGGTTAGCATCAGAAATGATGAAAAACATTTCAGCTAAAACAAGAGGGCACAATCTAGCAATCAAGCTGGATTTGTCCAAAGCATTTGACAAGGTTGAATGGGATGTACTTTGCTTTGTACTGAGAAAATATGGTTTCTCCGAATTATGCATAGATTTAATTTATAGATGTGTTTCGAATGTTTGGGTTAGAATTATTATAAATGGAAATATAGGTGAAGAATTTAAACCAAAAAGAAGTCTAAGGCAGGGAGACCCCTTATCCCCCTTACTATTTGATATATATCTAGAATTGTTTATTATTAATTTAAACAAAAGAATGTCGGAAGGGAAAATTTTACCTTTTAGACAACCTAAAAACACTCCGAGAATAGGTTGTTTGGCCTATGCTGATGATTTAATAATTTTCACAAATGCAAGTAAAAGATATATAATATACCTTATAGAATTATTACAACTATTTGAATTAGAAACAGGTCAGGTGGTAAATAAAAAGAAGTGCCAGTTTATACTGGGAAAAAAAGCTTTGGAGAGAGATATAAAGAAAACTAAAAATTTAACTGGTTTCACCCAAAATAAGGGAGCTTTAATTTATTTAGGCTGCCCAATATTTGAAGGAAAATTGAGAGAGGAATATTTAGCACCGCTGCAAGAAAAAATGCGAAAGAAAATAGCAGGTTGGAAATAGGATTTACTAGGATTTGGGGGACGAGTTACATTAATCTCGCACGTGCTTCAAAGCACGTTGGTTCATATCCTATCAGTAATACACCCTCCGAAGAAATTCACAAATAAAATAGAAATGGAGATGGCAAATTTTCTAAGGGGTAAAAAAGAAGGGAAGAATAAAACTCATTGGAAAAACTGGGGAGATATTTGTTATCCAAAAGCAGAGGCAGGTTTAGGAATAATCTCTCTACAAGATATGGCCACCGCATGGGACTGCAAAGGATGGTGGAGGTTAAAGGAAAATGACAGTCTTTGGGCAAAATATATGAGGGCAAGATATTTAGAAAAGCGGCCTAAGAAAGTTTCAAATAATTGGAAAGCCTTGGAAAAACAAAAAGAAAAAGTAGAATCCCACTCAATATTAAAAAAGAGTGGTTGGAAATGGATCCTAACACCACAAGGTAATTTTACACTCAAATCGGTAAAGGAATTAATTAGGAAAAAAAAGCATGTTCAATCTATATCTAAATGGGTCTGGAGGGCAGACATACCACAGAAAATGTGCTCGCTAGCATGGAAAGTAACTACAAATGCAATACTTGTGGATACTAATGTTCAAAGAAAGGGCATTAACTTGGTGTCTAGATGTGAATGCTGCTTAGAGGAAGAAGAATCTATGGATCACCTATTTTCGAAAGGTAAAATCGCCATACAGGTCTGGAAGAAATTTGATGAAACAAAGCAAATCATTAAAATAGAAGATGGTATAATTGAACGAATTAAAACATGGGAAAAAGTAATATCTACTAATCCTACTAGAATCTGGCTTAATATGTACTTACCACATGTAATAATATGGTGTATATGGAAGACTCGAAATAGGAGTAGGTTTGAAGGAAAGAAAATGGACACGAATGCAATATCACAAGAAATCAGGCAGGAAATAAGTAACATTTCAAATTTTAACCCTATAATTTTAAATAAAATAGACAAAGAAAAGAAAGCAGAACGGGAATGGTTCCTAAATATAAAAATAAATAAACAATATTGGGCGAAAAGTATCTCTTGGCACAAACCTCCGGAAGGAAAACTCTCCTTAAATACGGATGAAAGCTTTAATAGGGACACACGTATAGCGGGGGAAGGTGGTTTAATAAGAGATTCTACAGGGACAGTTATGAAAGCTTTTACTATAGTTAGTGTAGCAGCCTCGGCTCTACATTCATAAATTAGGGCATTAAATTTAGGTTTAACTGTTTGTAAAAAATTAAACTATAAGAATATTCAAATACAGGTAGATTCATTGTTATTAGTCAATTTAGTAACAAAGAAAATATCTCTTTGGAAACATGAAGAGGAACTAGAAATTATTTTGAATCTCATAGAAGAACTGAATGCATCAATATTACATATATATAGAGAGCTAAACACCCCGGCAGACAATCTTGCAAGGCTAGGATCGCAAAAAGGAGAAGCAGAATATGATGAGGTTACTCTGCCGATAAAAATAAAAGGCCTAGTGGATCTAGACAAGAATACAATTCCCTATGTAAGAGTTAGCAAGGGTAGAAAGTGAGAGACAGTTAAATATTAATAGATTATATAGGTATAACAGAAGAGGAAAGGTTAACGGTAAAAAATGGGGTTCTCTTGGGGAATATGGTATAGATGTATTTGTCTTTCTTAGCAGCGCAGCTCACTCAAAGCTTCATTTATTGGGAGGCAAGATTTGTTGGCACATGCAGTCTAAACCTCATTTGCTTTATTTCTTTGTTTATTGTATGTTTAAAGCTTTATTTATGCTTATGGCAAAGTCATGTGTTAATTAAGTAGTTAGGATGCTAGAACATTAGACGTTGGGGTATAGAATAGGTCTTGCTGTCATTAAGGAAGCAAATTTCAGATTTGCTAAGGTTCAACGAGGGTTCAGAAATGAAGCAGCTATGGGAGAAAAATGGAGCGCAAAGTTGCTGGGATACGACAATGAATTCCAGAAGTTAAGCAAAGGAAGGTGTTAGAAGAATGTATATTTGTTTTCTTGGTTTTCTTAGCAGATCATGGAGGGCAATATAGCGAAAATTAAGTTGTTAGAAGGAATTGAGGCAGTCGGTAGGGGAATTTCTGTCCCTACAGTTACAGATTTGTTTAGAAAGGATCTAGGAAGGAGAAAAGAAATAGTATGTATATTTGGCTTTGTTTTCTTGGTTTTCTTAGCAGCGCAGGTATTATACAGCATACATGAGGAAGGGTTAGCCAAGCTCTTGTAACAGCATATTAAGTGTAGAGTGCAGCATATATAGTGAAAGTCAAGGCACCGGAACGTGAAGAACTATAGGGAGCAAGACTCAAAGGGCTGGAAAAATGGCTGATGCAGAAAAGGTGTAGCTCCCTATGCAGAAAAAGTGTAGCTCCCTATGCAGAAAAAGTGTAGCAGGAAGGGTGTTTATGCAAAAAACCCTATGCAGAAAAATCCCTATGCAGAAAAATCCCTATGCAGAAAAATCCCTATGCAGAAAAGGTGTAGCTCCATATGCAGAAAAAGTGTAGCTCCCTATGCAGAAAAAGTGTAGCAGGAAGGGTGTTTATGTAGAAAACCCTATGCAGAAAAATCCCTATGCAGAAAAATCCCTATGCAGATAAATCCCTATGCAAAAAAATGTTTGTTGTGCAGGCTTTGGAGCCGTCAACTGACTTATAGAAGGAGGTTCATGAAGGACAAGTTAATATCAAGGAAGTGGGTATATAACCGAGTTAAAAATAACTCAAGATCTTTAAACAAATAAGCTCAAAGCAAGCACACATACACATATTAAAATTAGGCTTGGTTCTTTGTTTTTTTCATTAAGTGTATGGGTGTAAGAGGGATAATGGTAGATTTTAGTTTGTAAAAATGGTATTCCTCCGCCAAAAGAGAGGGTTAAAATTAATAAATAACTTTCATAAAAAAAAGAAGAAGAAATGGATGAGGAAGAAGAAGAACAAGAAGAAGAGGATAAAGAAGAAGACAAGAAGAAAAAGAAGAGGAAGAAGAAGAAGAAGAGAATGAAAAAGAAGAATAAGAATATGAAAAAGAAGAAGACGAACAAGATGGAGAGGTAGAAGAAGAGGAAAAAAAGAACAAGAAGAAGAAGAAGAATAGAATGAAGAAGAAGATAGAACAAAAAAGATAAAAATAAGAAGAAGAAAAAGAGTAGGAAGAAGAAGAAAAAAATTAATAATAAAAAGTTGAAGAAAAGGAAAAAGAAGAATTAGAATTGGAAGAAGAAGAAGAAAAGGAGGAGGAGGACGAGTTAGAATAAAAGGAAGTGAAGAAGAAGTGGAAAAAGAAAAAGATGGTGAAGAATAAAAGGAAGAAGAAAAGGAAGAGGAAGAACAAAATTAGAATAATAAGTAGAGAAGAATGAAGAAGAAGAAGATGAAGATGAAGAATAAAAAGTAAAATAGGAAGATGAAGAAAAAGAACAAGAGGAATAATAAAAGAAAGAAGAAAAAGAAGAAAAAAAAGAAGAAGATAAAGAAGAAGAAGGAGAATTAAAAGAAGAAGAAGAAGAAGAAGAGGAAGAAGAAGAAGAAAAAGGGGAAGAAGAAGGAGGAGAAGAAGAAGAAGTAGAGGAAGAAGAAGAAGAAGAAGAAAATATGGAAGAATAGAAGGAAGAAAAAGAAGTAAAAAGAAGAAGAAAAAAGAAGAAGAAGTGGAAAAGAAAGAAGAAGAAGAAGAAGAAGAAGAAGAAGAAGAAGAACAATAATAATAATAATAATAAGAGGAAACAGAAGAAGAAAAAAAAGATGAAATAGAGGAGAATAAAGAAGAAGAAAAAAAAGAAGAAGACGAGGAAAAAAAATTGAAAAAAAAAAGTGAAAAAGAAGAGGATGAAGAAAAGAAAAGAAGAAAAAGACTAGAAAGAAGAAGTAGAAGAAGAAAAATAATAATAATAATAATAATAATAGAAAGAAAATGAGAAGAAGAATTGAATAGGAAGAAGAATATAAAAAAGAAGAGGAGGAGGAGGATGAAGAAGAAGAAGAAAAAAAGAAGAAGAAAAGAAGAAGTGGAAGAAGATGATGACGATGATGAAGAAAATGATGAAGAAAAAGAAAGAAGAGAAAAAGAAGAAAAAGTAGAAGAAGATAAGGAAATGGAATAAGAATAAGAAGAGGAAGAAGAGGAAGAATAGGAAGAGAAAGTAGAAGAAGAAGAAGTGGTAGTAGTAGTAGCAGTGGTAGTAGAAGTAGAGTAGAATGAAGAAGAAGTAGAAAATGAAGAAGCAGAAGAAGAAGAAGAAGAAGAAGAAGAAGAAGGACAAGAAGAACAAGAGGAAATAAGAAAAGGAAGAAGAAGAAAAAGAGGATGAAGAGGAAGAAAAAAAAAAGAATAAGAAGAAGAAGAGGAAGTGGAAGAAGAATAAGAAAAAGAAGAAGATGTAGAAGAGAATGAAAAGAATAAAAAGAGAAAGAAGAGGAGGAAGAAAAATAAAAAGAAGAATAAGTGGAAGAAGAAGAAGAAGTGGAAGAAGGAGAAAAAGAAGAAGAGAAAGAAGAAGAAGTAGAAGAAGAGGAAGAATAAGAAAAAGAAGTAGTAGAAGAGAATGAAGAGGTAGAAGAATGAGAATAATAGGGGGAAGAAGAATAAGAAGGGGAATAATAAAAGTAGGAAAAGAAATAAAAATAAGAAAAAAAAGTAAAGGAAGAATAACAATAAAAATTAGTAAAAGGATAAGGAGAAAAAATAGAAGATGATGAAGAACAAGAGGATGGATAGGAAGAAGAATAAGAGGGAAAAGAACAATAAGAAGAAGAACAACAATAAAAAGAAGAATGAGAAGAAGAAGAAGAAGAATTAGAAAAGGAGGAAAAGCAAGAAGAATAAGAAGGAGGAGAAGGAGAATAGGAAGTGAAAGAAGAAGAAGAAAAAAAAAAGAAAAAGAAGAAGAAGAAGAAGATGATGATGAAGAATAAGATGAAAAATAAGAATCACGCTTCTTCTTTTCGCTCTCAAGTTCTAGAAAGAGAAACCCAATTTTTAGAGAGAGAAACAGCAAAATCAGCAAAGAAGATGCCATTTTCTAGCTTCAAATGGAGCAATTTGATCTCTTATCGGATAAGAAGTCTTTTTCCCAACATTTTTAAAAAACTGCACATCTCTACTCACACTCTTCGGGCATTTATGGGGAAAAAAATGGGGAACCCTCGATAGAGTTTTCCCCAAATGACATATCCATGCTTACTGAAGCTCACAAATTCTCAGTGGTGGGAAAATTCTCTCACGGTCGGCCTCGCATTGAAGATGTCAGAGCATTCTATGCTTCACTGAAACTCAAGGGCTCAACAAAAATAGGCATCCTTGACGCTAAACACATCCTCCTGCTACTGTCCACCGAGGAGGACTTCCATTGCGTCTGGTTGAAGAGTGTTTGGTACATCATGGGATACCCCATGAGAGCTTTCGGATGGACGCCTGCCTTCTCAACCAAGCAAGAGTCACCATTAACCCCGGTATGGTTCCTCCTCCCTATGCTGCCCATACACCTCTTTGACAAGTTCTCACTATACCCTATTGCACATGTAGTGGGCACTCCTCTTCTCTTCGATGGTGCCACTACAACACTATCTCGCCCGAGTGTTGCTCGGGTGTGCATAGAAGTGAATTGCTCCACCATATTCCACATCGAATATGGATTGGTCGTAAAGATGGGGAGGGTTTCTGGCAAGAATTGATTCCAGAAAACCTCTCACATTATTGATCCTACTGCTACAAATTAGGCCATAATTGTGATCAGTGTCTGGTTAAAAGAAAACACTCTGAAAATAGGCAGTGGCTTGGTCCAAAAAATACTGCAGGAAAGGGGGAGCAGAATACAGAATCAAACCCCCTCCACCGAATGAGCAGAAACTCACTGAAATGGGTTCTGGTCTGGAAATTGTTGAATATGTCCCTCCTAAAGAATGGGGGAGAGAGGGGGATGGATAGAGAGGAACCCAGTAATACCCATAACTTAATCCTAAAAATTGCAGAAATTAACAAAAGGACACGGTGAGGAAGATTTGAAAAAAAGAGAGAGGATAGAATGAAATGGGCAGTGGAAATAGCCAATAGCTCGGAAGAAGAGCTAGATGTTCGAAGTGGCATTAGTTTAAACAAAAGAGAGGAAGATCCTAAACTTTTTAAAATTACTAAAGATGATATAGATATCGGTAAATTCAAAAACAAAATGGGAGATAGAGATTGGGCTATGGAGGAAATTAAAATTATGGGGATTCAGCTAGATAGGGTGTGGAAAGATGAGAAAATGGAAGTTACGAGTTCTTCTAAAAAACATAGAAATATGAAAAAATGTTTAAATAAAACTTATGAATCAAAGTGCACCACTAGAGCTTGGGCCAAATCTAATTATAATGTTTAGATTTATCTATTGGAATGCAATGAGTATTGCAAACCCTTCTACAATAAAAAGAATTAAATAATTGATTAATATACATAAAACCCCACTTATAATTCTTTCAAACCCTCCAAAATAGATTGTCAGTAGTTCTCCCAAAAATCATCTCTAAAGAACAGTCATGATTCATGAAAAACAGGCTAATTATAGAAAACATTTGTCTAGCAAAAGAGATGATCAAGGCAATAGGAATGAAGTCTAGAGGGCATAACGTATTGCTAAAGTTAGACCTCTCTAAAGCCTTTGATAGAGTAGATTGAAACATTTTATGCTTTATAATGAGAAAAATGGGGTTTTCAGAAACCTGGATAGACTTGATATATAGATGCATTACAAGTCCATGGATTAAAATCCTAGTCAATGGAGACCTAGGAAAAGACATCAAACCTTTAAAAGGATTAAGATAGGGAGATCCTCTCTCTCCCTCTCTCTTTAATATTTATTTAGAATTATTAATTGTTAACATTAAATTAAAAATGCAAACATGTAAAATAGGCATGTTTAGTCAGCCAAAAGACACCACAGTGGTGGGTTGCTTGGCATACGCGGATGATGTGATCATTTTCACAAACGGAAGCGCTAGATCCCTTCATAATTTGATGGGATTGTTAAAAGTATTAGAAAAAGAAACAAGGCAGAAACTTAATAATAAAAAGTGCCAATTCATGATTGCAAAGAATGCCCCATCAAACTTAGCTCGGAAAATTAACACCATAACGGGATTCACCCAGAAAAATGGCACAATGCAATATCTTGGCTGCCCATTATATGAAGGTAAATTAAAATCAGAATATTTAGAATTTCTACTAGGAAAAATTAAAAATAAAATTGTAGGATGGAAAGTAGATTTGCTTAACATGAGTGGTAGGATCGCCCTAATCACACATGTGCTGCAAAGCGTAGTCATGCAAAACCTTATGATTGCTTACCTACCATCGGCAGAGAAAAAAAAATATAAAAAGAATTGGCCAAATTCTTGTGAGGACAAAAAATGAAAAAAGGAATTTACACTGGAAAAAGTGGAAAGATCTGTGCTACCCTAAACAGGAATTAGGGCTGGGTTTTGTTGACTTTAATGACCTAGATAAAGCTTGGGCGTGCAAAAGATGGTAGAGACTCAATGAAAATAATACCTTATGGGCTGAATTTATGAGAGCCAAATATTACATAGAGGGAGACACAAACAAAATAAGAAAAAAAAAACAAAGCTTCACAAGTATGGCTTCAAATGCTCCAGCAAAGAGAATTAGTGGATAATCACTCCACTCTCTCCAAAAATGGCTGGAAATGGTCTTTGAGTGCAGACGGTGCTTTCTCACTCAAATCCATTAAAGAGAAAGTGAGAAGTAGAAAGATGGACCAACCTTTATTTAGATGGGCCTGGAATAATGATAATAGCCAAAAAATTAAAACTAACACATGGAAAGTGCTCTTGAACATAATTCCAACAGATGAGAACATAAAAACAAAAGGCATATAACTACCATCTAGACGTGAATGCTGTCTTCAAGCAGTAGAAATGCTTGATCACATATTTTCCCAAGGAAAAATTGCATTGCAAATATGGAAAAGATTAGAATCTGAAATGAGCTTAAAACATGAATGTACTCCTCTTAGAAATAGACTTTTCAAATGGAGTTCAGCACACTCACAGCATAGCCTTCAATCCTGGCTTAAAAATAATATCCCCCACATCGCTATTTGGTGTATTTGGAAGGCTAGGAATAGTAGCAGATATGAAGGTCATGTAATGACTGTTGAAAATATCTGGAGAGACATAAAGAGAATGATAATAATTACCTCGGAAGCTAGTCTGATAGAAGCCGGTATTTCTTACATGGACATTGACACTCTTAAATTATGGAATCTCACAATCTCAAAAGTCCAACCTCAAAAAATCATAAGCATTAAGTGGGAAAAACCAATAAAGGGCAGATTAGTCCTTAACACCGATGGTAGCTTTGACAGAAATATAGGTATAGCAGGTGGAGGTGGAGTAATAAGAGATCACAGTGGTCATCTTATCCTCGCCTTCATGGGATCCATTAAAGCCACTTCTGCTCTCCTTGCAGAAATTATAGCCTTGAGGGATGGCTTACGGATCTGTAAATTGAAAGAACTATCTAACTTAGATATACAAATAGATTCTAAAATCTTGGTAGATCTAGTGAATAAAAGAAAAAGCATGTGGAAATTTGAAGAGGAATTAGAAGAAATTAGTAGTTTAATAGAAACATTGAATGCTTCAACTAAACATATATACGGGGAAACAAACACTATGGCTGACAAACTTACTAAAGATGGAAAACACAAAGAATTTGATGAATATCTTATAGATTCTCTCCCAGAGAAATTTAAAGGCTACATTAGGATGGATAAGAGAGAATACCCTTACATCAGAATATGTAAAAAACATACCTAATATTATGGTTTGTGTCACGGGTGCGTGCGTTAGTTCTATTGTGCATTTTGTTGTTCTAAAAGTACAGATAAAGTTTTGGAATGTTGAATATCTTCCTGGCCTGAGGAAAGAATATGCAAAGAAAGCTCCAAAGCTATGGTAGGGACAACATGGTAAGAGGAAGGTAAACATTTAGAGAATTGGTACTCTCACTTCATGTAGGATCTGAATCTTTCAAAAGAAGACATGAGGTTTATACTCTAGACATGAGGTTTATGCTGTTTTGTATCTCTTAGTTGTATTATTTATCAGGTACATTGTCTTGTTCAGGAGCCCCCGGTAAGTATCTTAATAAAACTCATAGGCATGGTATCATATATGTTGGCAGTCTGTTTGGTCTTTACAGTCTCAAAGTCAGCTTCTGGATAAAGAACAAATCTAAAAGGCTAGCTAAAGGCTATCTCGATGGAAAGGGTAGATGTGTCTGTATATTTTCATGGCTGTATTCATTATGCTGTATGATTGTAAAGATCGGATTATAGAGGCTTTGGTCAAGAGTCTCTATGCTTAGGTAGGTAATTTGGTGGTCTGTTAAGAGTAAAATTCTGGTCAAGCATCAAAGGCCGCTGCGTTACGAAACGAAGCAAGGAATTGGTTATGGAAAAGCTCCGCATAATGCTAAATAATCCAATGTAAAGTATGCCCTTTTTTTGATTACATTGTGTTGTTGATAATGAGTTTCAAAGAAAGAGATGAAGATTTATTACTTGAGGATGAGCAATATCTTTAGTGTGAAATTTTATTCGACACTCAACATAATGCCTTTTTTGGATTATTTAGCATGCAATAATTAATGTGTTTGCATGTATTTGAGTCTTATTGAAAAGATTACATTAAATGACTATTTTGTTGTAATTGATAAATATTTATGAAATTAGACATATTTCAGGTGAAGTTGGTGGAATTGGTAGAGCAATGACTTGGAGATTAGAAAAGTAATGGATAGTCATGATATTTTTTGTTTCACAACTTTCTTACACCATCCATAAGCCTATTAAATAGTTGTGACATCCTTTCTTGACCATAACTTTACAAAACTAGTCGTGACAATATTTATATGCCAAAACTCTATCACACAGTTGTTATAATCTTTTCACTAAGCAATACTATATTTGTAGCTGTAATATTTTCTTAGAATCATAGCTGCACTATTCCTAAATTATAATAATGATTGTGACCTTATTTTTATGTTGCCACGTCCAAGTACCCCTTTGGTATAAGTAGTTATGATATTTTTTAGCACCATGACTTAATTGATACATAACCAAAACAATAAGTAAAATTTATCATGAAAATATTTTTTGTCATGACTTTATGCTCTAGAAAATATTTACTTTATTTGTGGTATTTCACACCATCACAAATTTATGCTCATGAAATAAATAATCAAGTTGTGATCATTCCCATCACTGTGACTTTGTGTTATATAGATAAATTGTCACAGTCATGATATTCTAGTCTCAATGACTTTATGCCCTAAAGGGGAGTTACTTGAGTCATTGCAATACTTTCTACCATGACTTTTATACTATAGAGAAGATTTAATGATATAATAAAATAATGATATCAAGCTAACAACATAACATCTTGCTTAGTGTATTTCATGGAATTCCAAAGTATAAAAGTAACACTTAGAAGAATAAAAAAAAATGAGAGAGGCAGAATTATATTTTGAGCCAAGTCCAAGCAAATACTATGTAACATGACTTTAAACCCCCAATTAGGGGTAATTACAAGGCAAATGTACGTAATAATTATTTGGGATTAAGCTTTGAGGCTTAGATCTTTATCAGGGCTATTATTGAGGACTTATAATTTTACAAGATACCACTCCAAACATCACATCTAGTTCTTCAACAATATCTAGCTAAAATGAGATATATGGTTAGTTTTATGTACTTATGTTATAACATTTATGTTTGTTTTAATATTTTGGTTTGGATATTGATATATATTAATGCTAATTAAAACAAAAATTTATGATTTTCAAAATATCATATATTTATACATGTTTGATGTGATAAATGGTGATAGATAAGCTATGAGACACAATCACATGGTATGACAAAAAAAATGTGATAGTCCATCTATTATCAACATGTGAGATGGGCATATGTATGAAAATCCAAAATTGAGGTAAGTATAATGGTTGAGTATGTAGCTTATGAATCCAAAATTACAAATATATTTATGAATAATCTATTGTGCATATCTAGAAGAACTAACCTTTGAGTGATGTGAGGGTTAAGTATAATATCTAACCAAAGGCTTTCACCATAGTCGGGAAGTTATGTGTTGGTTATGATAGTAGGTAATAAGTATGTCATGGGAGACACACGAGTGAAGGTATCTTTTATGATGGTGATTATCATATGAATTTTATTCTCTTGAATGATTTTCATAGAAGAGATTCATGAAGATATATACATTAATTGTCTTGATTATGATACTAGAAGTAGTAAGCAGGTGTAGTTGATACATACCTTAAAGTAGTAGTTATATGAATGAACCATGAATAGAATGAAATATGATTTCGATAGTAAAATATTGAGTTCATAACTATGAGGAAAATATTGAGCATCCTTTATAGTGATAGTTCAATGATGAAAACCTCATTATATGCCAAGAGAGCATCAGATAGTTTCCATACTAATCTACCTTTCACATGATAAACAAATATAACATTGCATGGAAACTAAAAAAATATAATCAAATACATGGAAGTGAATCAACTCTATAGTCTAAGAAACCCAAGCCTTTCTATTCAACTCATTTAGTAAATAGATAATATTTGATCAAACTACTTGCAAAATCCATGTGGAATTAATATCTAGACTTAGGTCTACTTTACTACATATATGGCTAATATACCTATAAAAATCTATTGGATTAAAAATAATCACTCAACAAGCTTTTAGTATCATGACACAAATATAATGTTTTGATACCTTAACAAAGTCATAATAGCAGGTCATATGACACACACAAGTAAATATTTTTTATAAGGTAGAGATAGCCCTATGAATCACTTTCTCTTATATGATTTTCATAGGTAAATTGGATGGTTCATATGCAAGGATCATCAAAACTTTAATAAAGAAACATGGAAGGATCACTTCAACTATTTTTCATAGCCAAATATTTGAACAAAATCTTAAGGCACTCATTTTATTATTTTTTAGATGGATATTTAGGATAAAATCAAATTTGGATTGATCTAATAGATCAAGAGAAAATAATATTCACCTGTCCATATAGAACTTTTATATTCTAGAAGATGTCATTTGATCTTTGCAATGCTCCAACTACTTTTAAGAGGTGCATGAATGTGATCTCAACTAATCTCGATGAGGAAATTATGAAGATATTTATAGATGACTTTTCTTTGTATGGAAATTATTTTGAAAGATATTTACAAAAAATGGAAGTGGTGTTGAAATATTGTAAAAAATGTGTTCATAACTGAGAGAAATGTCAATTCATGGTGAAAGAAATAATTGTATTGAGACATTTAGTCTTCACAAGAGAACTATATGTCAACAATGTTAAATTTTTATTGATTAAACCTTTATATCACCCAACAACTATCAAGGAGTGCATAATTTTCTTGGACATGTTGGATTCTGTCAAAGATTTATCAACAACTTTTCAAAGATAATCAAACTAGTGTGCAAACTATTAAAGAAATAAGTTTTCAATTTTAGTGAAGAATGTGTTGAAGCATTTAAAGAAATGAAGATAAAGTTGATAGAAAATGTGATTTTAACTATACTACAATGGTGAGAGCCATTTGTGATTATGTGTGATGCAAGCGCATATGTGTTTGAGGATGTACTGGAGTAGCAACAATACAACGTTTTTAGAATTATTTCATTTACTAGTCGAGTCTTGAATAAAATCAAAGTAAATTATACAACCACGAAAAAGGATATGTTGCTCATGTTTCCTTGTAACAAATTCCAACTATATATCCTTAAAGAAAAGGTAGTAATTTACATGAATGATGCATCTGTGCTATACTTTATGATAAAGAAAGAAGTAGGACCAAGATTGTTAATATGAAATCTTTTACTCTAGGAATTTGATACAAAGATAATAGATAAAAAGTAAGAAATAATCTTATCGCCAACCATTTGTCTTGCTTGGAATATGACAAAAATCATGAAGAGGAGGAACTAAAATTTTGGAGAACTTCTTAGTTGAGGAACTTTTGATGTTGAAAACTAATTTTCCCTGGTATGTTGATTTTGATATTTATTTATAGCATGTTAAGTCATTCCTTATTTTCTCATGTTCTACCAAAAAAAAAAGTTTTTGTTTGACATGAAAAACCATCTATGAGATGATATACTTTTAATAAGAAGATGTGCATATTAGATGATAAGGAGGTGTGTACTAGGAGACAAATAGATGGTGATTATCCTCAAATTCCAATTTTTTTTATGGAAGTAATAAAACTACCCAAAAAATATTTTAATATAGATTTTTTTGTCCATCACCATTCAAGGATTTCTAGAATTGGTGCGAAAGTGTGGCTTATGCCAAAGGTTGAGTAGCATATCTAAGTAGAACAAAATGTCACTCAATTACATCATTGAAGTGAAAATTTTCGATGAATGATGGTTAAATTTCATGAGGTTATTTTCTTCCTTCTTTGGGAAAGAATACAAATTAGTAGTAGTAGAGTACGTGTCTAAATAGGTTGAGATAATATATGTACAAAAGAATGATGCCAATATAACTGTATGCTTTCGTCCTAGTAATATTTTCACTTATTTTGGCATACCATGGTCTATCATAAGTGATGTAGGAAGTCATTTTTGCAACAAGTTACTTGACACTCATTTGGCTAAGTATGACATGAGACATAAAAGTAGACCTCCCTATCATCCACAAATAAATGGTCAAGTAAAAATCTAAAAGCGGGACATCAAAAATATACTAGAAATGGTAGTCAATTCATCATAAAATCATTGTTCTCAATAGTTGGATAAAACATTATGAGCATATAGAATAATATTCAATGTGGCCATGGGGATGTCTACCTACATACTTGGTTTTGGAAAAGCCTATTATTTTCCAGTCAAAATTGAACATTGAGCATGGTGACCAATATAACAAATATACTACAAAGTGAAAGATTTAAAGGAAAAGTGAGTTCTTCAGTTGAGAGAAGTGAAAGAATTAAGGGGTGAAGCCTATGATATTAGATTTATAAAGGTAAAACTAAAAAATGGCATGATAAGAATCTATAAATAAATAAATTCAAAATAGAAGAAGGATATTTTTTGTCAACTCGTGTCTCAATTTAATTATAGAAAAATGTAAGTCTCAATTCTGAGGTGTCAAACGGGTTAGGCAGACTAGGCACGGCCTGTGGCCTAGCCACTAGCCTAGATCAATAGTGCCTGGCCCAACATGACACAATCTAGAACTATGCCTCATGCCATGTTAGGCTACCCCATGGAATGGTTCGTGCCAAGCCTTGTGCTAATATAGGCATGACTCGTGTGCCTAACCTAGTTGCACGGTAAACTAATCTGGGTGACAACCCGACAAGGGTCCCATCGGGCAAGATGGGAATGATCTAGATTTTTTTAATAGTTAGACCTCGACCTCTTGCCCGAGATGGGGTGACGTAAAAAATTAGACTACTCTATCAAGTGGTGGTCTAATTATTTTAAAAAATTGGTCACATGGCCAACAAGATTATTTGGCTGAACATGGAAGAATCCCATTTTTGTTGGTTTAGAACATCCATGCAACATGGTTATGCCTTGAAAAAATGGGTGTGCCTGCACTGCACGACCCATTTGAAAACTCTATTTCAGTTGAATGAACCATTTACAATCATAGTGGTGATGCCCCACGGAGCTATTTTATTAGTTAAAGTAGAAAATGGAATAGTATATAAGATGAATGTGGAATGACTGAAGCATTATAAAGTAGAATAACAACTTTAAGGTTGAGTAATAATTAGAGTCGCAACTATCTACTATCATGACATAGTCAGAAAAAAATTAGTAATAATGGATTAGAGGTCAAAAAATTGGTCTAGCAAAGGATATTATATATATCACTTATTGGGAGGAAACCTATGATTTTTTTAGTCTAAGATGAATAAAATAAATTCATAGAATATGTAGCGATTGTGTTATGATGTCTAATTTTATTAGTTATGTAGTATTCTAAAATCTCATAGGTGAGGGTATCTCTTCATCAAGGATCAACATGTATACGAGTCGTACAAGTAGTAAAGAAGACTTTCACGAAAATATCAATCACATATAGATTGTATCAGTAGTTTGCTCAATCCAGAGGTAAAAAACTCAATTCTAGCAAATAAATATTTTGGATTTTAGTATCAATTTTAGATACATTGATTTATATACTTAATTTATGTGATACATGTTCAAATAGTTTAAAGTATATTGGGTTTAGATACAACATGAAGGTTGAGTTGTTGGGTAATAAATCGTTATCCTAATAACATAAAAGCTGGTTATCACCAATGATTCATTAGTAATGATGATCCCATTATGGCTATCATCTTTGCACTTTACCACTGACATAATAAATTATCTTCACTCGAGAGTTATTTATAAGTACATATCTTTTAGGAAACTTGTCAACTATATTTGATGGTTGCTATGTAAAATCTTATTCTATGACCTCATGAGCCATAAATACCAAGAATTGATATGGTTTGCAATCATTTACATTTTCAACTTCAAAAGGGTCATACTTGTATAATTAATATATGGTTCCCTTAAGTTTAATCGATAAGAACTATATGAATTAAAACATCTAAAAGAATTATCATCACCTTATGAGTTACAATATACTCATGCACATCTCTTAATTTAAATGACACTAACCTCCTTAGTGATGATATGACTTTCATACTAAAGGTAAATCCCTTAAAATAATTTTTTATAAAATAATAATCTCAATTGAGAACTAGATCTTCTTTTAGAATGAATTACGAGAGTACAAAATTTATGAAGCCAAAAATACAAATACTTTTACATGTCAATCTATTATATAGATCTTGATACACTAGTTTTTGATTAGGATTGATGTTAAATAGAATATTATTTTAAGGGGTTTACCTTTAGTATGAGAGTCACATCATCACTGAAAAGGATGATAGTAGGTAATCATAAGGACATGTGCACGTATGTCGTAACTCACAAGGTGGTGAAAAACCTTGTGAGTTGCTTTTACTTGCATGATTCCCACTAATGAAACTTGAGAAAAACATATATTAATTATGTGTATATGATACTTATAAAGATAAAATTATAAATGCTTATAAATCATATCAATCTTTTATCTTTATGATATCTAAGGCTAAAAAATATGAGTGTGTATACAAAGTAACTATCAAGGAAAGTTAACAAAGTTCTCTAAATGGTATGAGATTGTGAATGACTCTTAATCAATGATGAATTATTATCTCAATGGTGATGTAAGAAGGGATAGTTATGAGGTGACCATCATTACAAAGAGCTCAATGGTGATAATCACCTTGTATGCTATTAGGGCAAGATATTATTACATAATACCCCAACCTTTATTTTGTGTCCAAACATATGTTAGTCAAGCAACTTAAATATTACCACATAGATTAAATGAATAAACTCATGAATGTAAGATTGTCTAACAATCCAAATATCTATTTTACTAAAAATAAATTATCTCACTATTGAATAACCAAACTACTGATATAATTCAAATGAGATCAATAACTAGATGAATGTATGCTTTACAACTTGTATAACCCTTGTTATGTGGATCTTTATTGATGTGATACCCTCATTAACAAACTATTTTGATATTACTTAAATGATAAAATTAGGTAGCATAACAAAATTATAACAATCTCCAAAGTCATGATACTAAGTATAGTTGTAGCTTTTCCTTTTAGTTTTTTGTTGCCCAATTCATTCGGTAACCCCAAAGTCATGGTGCTTCTTCTTGAGCTATTTTTAATCAATTTAATGTTATAACACCAAAGTCTCCATGCTTTGCACAATCATGGCTTTTCCTTTGAGCTTTAGATGAATTATTTCATTATAACACTAAAGTCAAAGTGCCATGCACAATCATAGATGTGTCTTTGAACATTTCTTGGCCAATTTATTTTTGTACCCCCAAAGTAATGGTGCTATGCATAGCAATTTTGTCTTTGATTGGATTCTTCATAATTTGTGACTCAACCTTGTCTTCCTCAGTAGTTTTCTCAACTTCATTGAAGTTTTCTATATTAAATTCTTCTGAGGTCACAACTACAAAGAATGCCACAATCTCATAAAAGTCATTTTTCTAACTCCAAAATGGTTCTTCCTCATCACTTTCTTTATATTCATTAATTCCACAGCTCCATAGTTTTCTTTTATGCTTTCTCCTTCATCTTTATCTAGAAAGTAGTATTCTACAAAATTCTTCCATTGAAAGTCTGCTTTCTATTGCATTGAAATATGGAGAAGATTGTTTACTCTTCAACACCCCATCTCATCATTATCTTTAACTCACATGCCTCTGTAAAGATTAAACATTAATTGTTTCTCATCAACCTAGATAGTGAACTCCCCTTTCTTGAACTTGATAAGGGGTTTTCTAGTCGCCAAAAATTGTAATCCCAAAATTTATACTACATAATTATTTTCTTTCATATCTAATACAACAAAATTTACTGGAAATTTGGGAATACTAACATTAACCAAAACATGTTTAATAATCTCATCTGAGCATTTAATAGTCAGACCAATCATTTGGAGTGAGAGACATATCAGAGTAATTTTTCTGAGATCCAATCTTTGCATTTTTGATATGGGCATCAAATTTATATTTAATCTTAAATTGCATAATACTTTCTAATATATGCAGTCCCTAATAGTACAATGTATAGTAAAACTTCTAAGGTCCTTCAATTTCTTCATAAGTATCCTTTGAATAATTATATTATACTTCTAAATAATATTTATGGTCCATACATATCTAACTTCCTATTAATACTCATGATATCTTTCATAGGTTTCATATAGTTTGTTATTTGGGCTAGAACTTTGGCAAATGATATATTTACTTCTAGTTTTCACAATATATTGAGAAACTTCTCATAGTATATATCAAATTTATTCTTTATAAAATATCATGGAAATGGATAAATACTCTAAACTTTATTATGACTTATTTCTTTATCTCCTTAGCCTTGAGTAACATCCATCCACTCCCCTCTTTCTCTGCTTCCTTCATTTGCATTTAGGGAGAGATTTGGGCATGTACTTCCTCTAGATCCATGGCTTCCTTATATGTCATGGCATCATAATCTTTATCTTTAGAAATATCTTTGGTGGGAGTCATGACTTCTTAAAAAACTTTAGTGGGGGCTATGAATTTTAGGCAAGTCTCATTGCTATCAACTCCATAAATTTTACAATACTCTTGCTTAATGTATTTCCTATGTAGCTCTTTCTCACTTTGTAGCAATATAGATGAGAAATTATTCAGATTTCATTTAGTAGCACTTGGTAGTTCATTGGCTTCTTCTTTCTTCAATAATAATGTCTAGTATCCAATTTGATCTCTATATTTCTCATTAGTGAACCTGTGTGATCCAATTTTACATGAAAGTTTTCCATCTAGTTGTCTTTATTATCTTTTCTCTTTATCAATTTTATAAAGATGATATTCATGATTTTTTTTTTCAAAGTCAACTTCTCTTCTCTTCGTGATGATTGATGATATAAGCTTCATCCTCCTTGATTATTATAACTCTTCATATTGTTCTCAAAATTTCTCGGAGCTTGCCCAATATTTTATAGCCCACTCACATAGCCTCCAAATAAAAAAGTTGTGAATTCTCAAATTTTGGTGATAATCCATGAGGACAATATTATTGGGTCGAAACATATACTATTTCCTTTGCATTATGTTGGCTTCCTCTATTTGTTAAGTGAGATCCAAGCTCACTATTTTATGTGGATGAAAAATAACAATTTCTCCCATTGTTCTTCTAATTTTTTTTGGGTATCAAGCTTTCTTAGGAAAACTTTATTTTTTACTTCAATTGTGGTGAACAGATCTAACTTAAAATGTACAGCTCGCCTTCTCCCAAAGGAATGATTTGTCAAAGTTTAGTAGTTATTCTATGTTAGCTTCTTAAATAAGTATAATGTATATAATCTAGTGATTTATTCATAATTGAATTCAATTTAGGCTTGAAATCACAACTCGAACTCATGTCGAGGCACATCCTCAATAACTTTTTAAAATGCTCTCAAGTGTCATATAGAGTCTTCTATTCATCTTGCTAAATTTGGCTTATCTTGCTCAATAACTTAGAAGTGTTTTGATATGAGAAAAACATAGTGAGAAAAGTTCTCACTAGTTCATCTCAACTCTCAATAGAGCCACAAGATAAATAATAGACCTAATTCCATGCCTTTATAATGATGCATTGCTCTAAAAATAGCATGACATATCTGTTAGGATCCTTCGATACCTTTCTACTATACTAGTATTACTGAATCATATCTATCATACTAGGCTTATAATCAAACTAGTTTGCTTCCATTAGTATCATTCAAATACCCAAATAATTTCCATCATCATGGCCCACCAATAATCTTCTAATGTGAGATCCCAATAGTGCTCTTTATTATTAATAGTCACATCCATTTTCTCTTCATCATAATTTTTTTTTTGGAAATTTTTCTTTTTGTTATTTAGATTTCTAGGTCTAGAGGGATTAGATCAATCCTAGAGCTTTAGCTCATAAAAAGGCACTAAAAAGCAAAAGAAAAATATATAAGCAAAATACCAAACACAACTATCCATTTTTCAAACAACATAACAACACTAACCATTAGATTTAAAAAGATTTATCAAAATTAATGCTATTGAAACTACTAAAAAAGAATTATCCTTTCTCAAGGATAATTACAATAATTAATATTGACTATCCAAACTAAATAACCAATGAAATGGTATAAAAAAATTGTTGCGACTTAGTTATCATACTTAATTTTGTTAGTTAGGTAATATCTCAATAGTGAGAATATTTCATCAATAAAAATTAACAAGTTATAGGTAGTAGAAGTAATAAAAAAGACTTTTATCTAAATATCGATCTCACATAGATTATATAAGTAGTTCAGTCGATCAATAGTTAAAAAACTCATATTTAGTTAAATAGATATTTTTGATTTTTGTATCAATCTTAGATCAATGGATTTTTCCATTTAATTTTTATGATATATGTTTCAATAGTTTGAATTATATTGGGTTTAGATATATAATGAAAATTATGTTATTATATAATGACTTTATTCCTAAACAACATATAAAGTGGGTATCACAATTGAGTCTATCCCATTGATGGTCCCCTCATAGTTATCTCTTCGGTACTTTACCACAAAGACAACATATTATTATTGCTCAAAAATTATTCACATCTCATACCTTTTAGGAAACTCATCAACTACTCTTAATGATTATTTCATATGTAAACACTTATTCCCTTGTCTCATGTGTCATAAAGGCTAAGAATTGACGTGATTTGTACTTTTGGCTTTATAAGTATAATACTATCATAATTAACATATGATTCTTTTAAGTTTCACTAGTGGAAACTATTCAAATTAAAGAAACTCAAAGAGATGTCACCATCTTGTAAGTCATAATATACTAATGCACATTCCTCAGATTACTTGTCACCATCCTCCTTGGTAATGATATGACTCTCGTACTAAAAGTGAATTCCCTAGAAGAATATTTTATCATATAACCATATCAATCAAGAACCAATTCTCCTAAGTTAAGTTTAATGGATTGGTATGTAAATTATTTGTACTTTTGGTTTCGTAAGTATCATACTCACAATGATTAATATACCTAAATTTTACGTTTTAACATATATGTTTATCTCATGTATCATAGTAAGAAGGTCTATTATTTCTTTCTTACTATATGCATGACTTAGCCTTATGATTTATCTATCACTATCAATAATGAAAACTTATACAATCCCACAAATAGCCAAATCTCATATTCACAATCTATTTAATTACTAAATTCATCAATTTCTACAACACAAGATAAATTAAAACTTATGCATTAATATAATAACTATTTATACATCACATAAATAAAATTCCTGAAACTCTAGACCACATGCTATTTTGATATAATTTACCAAATCTATTCTAGAGGGGGAGAGGGTTTTAGAGTCACACCCCCAACTCTATAATTTAGTTTATCTAGTACTTCTCTTACTTGTTGTGGAGTTCCTTGGGAGAAAGTTTTAATATTTCTATATTACTTTAAGTAGAAAGTCAAGGGTTTTGGAAGAAAGCCATGACTTTGCCTTTCATCTCTTGAACTTAATGTCATGATTCTATAAAATGACCATAACTATAGAATATGTCTAAATCTATTTATAACATAAAGTTGCAGCACTAGGAATTATCCATAACTCGGGCCAAATGTCTATGTAATAATAAATCATAGTGCTAAAAAATAGTAGTAGCTTCAATGTTTTTCTTTCTAATTCATCATATAGTCGTGACACTGAGAATGACTATGATATTAGGAATGACCTCTTATGTGTATCATATGATCATGATAGTGGGAATAACCATGGTTTTGGGAATGGAAATAGTATTTACATTGGCCTTTCTTTAATTATTATATAGTTCGTGCATTGGAAATAACTAAGGTATTGAGAATCTCCTCTCATGTGCATTTTATGGGCATGGTAGTGGAAAAGGCCATAGTACAAAGAATAGTCTTTCTTGTATTACAAGTGGCCATGGTATTGAGAGTGGTCATGGCATTGGCCTTGACTTCTCTCATATATCACATGGTCACAACACTACAAGAAGGCTACAACACTACAAGAAGGCCAGGTCACTAAGAATTAGACTGACATAAAAGTCATGTCTTTGACTTTTCTTGAGGAAAAGAGTCATGGACTTGGAGATTGGTTGTATTCAATAAAATGTCATATGTAATATTTTGTGTGAAAATGGTCACAGTGTTGAATAATTGTAATGACTTTAGCCTAATTAGTTTTAGATTTATAACTTTTTATAGGACAAAAGTCATGGTTTTGTAAAAAAATTATTACTCTTGGTATTATGACATGAAATTAATGTCATAGTCATTTAATTATGATGAGATAAATATGATTGATATTCCATGATAATATCATAGTTACAAAGAATATTATGAGATAAATGACTATGATAATATCATAGTTATTTAATGTCATAGTCATGGTTTTGTATAGTTGAAAGATTAAACTAATAAGATAGTAGAGTCATGACAAACAAAAATTATCATGACTAATTAGGTAAAGTTTTAGCCAAGAATAGATGACGAAACTACTTGATGCTCCATAATCTATCAATTAACCAAAAATCTCCAAAACCTATCATTTAATGACTATTTATCAAACTTCACTAAAACTCAAAAGTCATGAAATCAATTTTTTATGTATCATTCTCATCTTAAACATCATCTAAAAATACCATAATACTCAAAAATATTTTGTAATTTGAATACCAAATAGTATTCAACTGGTTTGTATACAAAAATACCTACATTCAAGAATCCTTATTTATTGAAGAGTACCAAGACACTCAAACCCATTCATGGTAATGTTTTGTGATGTATTTTCTCTTGTCCAAAATATTTAGAGAGAGCGAGAAAGAGAGATTCTTTGCTTGAGGTTAAGTCATACTTTTAGTGAGATAGTTTGTATAGCACTAAATATTCTGATTTTGTGGGCTAATTTGTATAGATTTTGTGATGTGTTTGTATAAAATATAGGCTTGTAATGAAAGGATTTCACTATATGGAAATTATGATTGAAATGGATGAATAATAGTAAAATTAAATATAATTTGAGTAGGATTTGTGGATATGGCAGAATACTAATTTTGATGGTAGAAAAGTAAAGGGAAATTCATGGAATTTATAATGTCATGACTTAGTTACACAATCACAAGCCTATTAAGTAGTCATGATATCCTTTCTTGGTCATGATTTTACAAAACAAAATATGGTAATATTTGTATGAAATGACTATATTACCTAGTGGTTATAATCTTTTTATTATGTAATACTTTCTTTTTGAATATGAACTTTTTTTAGTGTCAAGATGCACTTATACAAAAATATAATTTCAGCCACAACATTATTTTTATGTCACAAAAACCAAGTGCCACATTATTAGAAGTCACAAAAATTTCCAACATTGTGACATATTCATTATAGCCAAAAATTTTGAGTCACGACAAACTTTTTAAGCCATGACTTTTTGCTCTATAAAGAAACATCATTGATCACAACCTTTCTAATGTCATGTCTTGGTCGTGGTATTCTTGCCACCATTACTTTTTATTCTAGAGAATAATTATCTTATTCGTGATCATTCTTGCCACTATGAGTTTGTATTATAGGGAATAATTATCTTCATCATGACTATTTTTGCCACTATAACTTTGTACTTCAAAGAGATTATTCATCGGTCATCACATTCTTGCCTCTTTGACTATTGGTTCTAATAAAAAATTAACTTAGTCATACGATTCTTGCATTCATGATTTTTAGTTCCAAATAAGAATTACTTCATTTGTAGCATTTTTTATTGTCATTAATTTTGCACTCCATAAGTGTTTTGAATAGATGACAGAGTCATGACTTCAACCTAAAGTCATTACTTCCAGCTTAAAAAGCTTCAAAAAAAAGCTTGATAAGACCCTTATTTGTAAAAGATGGCTTAGAAAATTTTGCAAAAAAGTAGGAAGAGATTCAAATTTTGAGGCTAAGGCACACAAAATCCTAGACAATGTGAATGCCAATAACAATTTTGGGTCAAATTTAAGGCGAACACAAGTAAAAATTGATTGGGAATATGATCTAACACTAATCTTCATGTTAGTTATCATTGGAAATCTTTGATCTAATGAGATATACCACAAAATCTCAAGTAAATTTTTCCCAATGTCAAACTAAATAAAGATCTAAGATTGGTTTATTGTATTTATGGAGATGGTTAAGTTTGTATAATAAATTGTTGTAATACTAAGTTTGGAATGTTGATGGACATGGATGTTATTTACAATAAATCTTTAAGGTTTCACTCTGACATAGATTTATGTAAGTTGGACATGATAGATGGTGACAGGTAAGGCATAAGACACACTCAAGAGATTCAACCCAAAAGAAGTGACATCCCTTCAACTCTTAACATGTGAAATAAACCTATGCATGGAAACCCTCAATTTATGTATGTTTAAATAATGTGAGTATGGTGCTCATGAAGCCGAAAGTACAAATAAATTTATAACAATTTGATTGTGCATATTCTAGAAGATTTAACTTTAAGATTAAGTGGGTGTTATATAGAATGATTAATCTAGAAGTTTCACTATAGTGTGAGAGTTATGTGTTAGCCATGGTAGATGATGACATTCTTGCAAATCACTTTCTCTTGTAAGATTTTCATAGGTAAAATCAATAGAAAGATATATATAATTGATGCTAGTATGGTACTCATGAAGCCAAAAGCCCAAACGTAATTATTATCATATCACTTCACATCTTTTATAACTTTGAAGGTTAGAGAATAAAAACACATACTCAAAGCAATCATCATGAGTAGTTGATGTACTTCCTAAAAGGAGTAGATATGTAGATTACTCATTAATGGAAGAAATATGGTTTCAATATTAAAATATTGAATGCACAACTATGAAAAGACCTTACTTAGTAGTGCCAGTCCAAAATTGATAACTATTATGTATGCCAAAAGGGTAGTTGGTGAATTCAACATCTAAATACCCTTAGTCAGACAAACAAATATAACATTGCCTCAAGAATATATAAATCTTATCATGCACAAAGAAGTATGCCCACCTTAGAGTTTAACTATCTTTTCTAGAATCAAACTTATCTATTCAAGTCGAGTAATTGTTAGTTCACTATTAGTTGGTGAAATTACTAACATAGTCTATGTGGGAAGTATATCTATCTTTACTACTTGCATGACCATATACTTGTGGATCTCCATTAAAATAAAATCAATTAACCAACATGCATTTGGGACAATGTCAAAAATAATATGTTTTGACACTATAACAACATCACAATAGCATCTCACCTAGTTAAAAAAATTAGTCTCTTGATAATTCACTACAAGTTGTTCTTCATTTTCTTCTAGCTTCTTACAAAAATGAATCACATTCTATTTTAAAGTCCAATTATCAAAAGAAACCAATAAAACATCATTTGAAAAAATATCAAAGAAATAATTGTCATAAAAATTCAACATCCTAAATTTATCAAAATTCATATATGTTTGCTTATAGGTTGTCTCCAAAAGCAAACAAATTAAAAGGAAACTAGAACCTATTAAATCAAACCAATATATCCTCAACAAAATCCATCATACTTTTACTAAATCATTAGCTAGTTTGAATATTATTAGGGTTATCTTTAGTTCAAAAAATCTAAATTAATTATTATTAGGGTTTAGTCGGTTTGAAAAGAGAGAAATAAAGGAGAGAGAGAGAGAGAGAGAAATGTAAAAATGATTTTCCATATTCCAAAAAAAATAAATATGATGAAAATGTACTACGATTGGGACAAATATAACTAATTTTTAGAAACACCTAGTTAATACATACATATCACAAATATCCATCTTAGATGCGAGAAAATATGTATGTGGATTTTCTTATGCAATTGTAAATATCTTTGCAATCTACTCATTAGTTGGCATGTAGTTTGCAACTATAGAAGCATCCTTGATCTTTTCACTTATATAATGAAATTTGATCTTGATATACTTCTTCTACTCATGAAAAATTAGATCGATAACAATAGCTATCATAAGTGTCTATATTTTTTAGACTAATATGCTCAGCTCCTTCAAGAAGTGATTGATCAAAATTGTATGCCTTGTAATCTACCGCTACACTAAACCTTGAAATAATAGTATGCCTCATACTTTTCCAAAAGATGTGATTTCTTCCAATAAAAGTGTAAAACCTAATGGTGGATATTCTCTTTCAGATTATAGGATCCTAGTTAGAATTTGAGTAAGCCTCTATTCAACTATGCTCATGGTATCTAAAAGAAATCCCAGATCACAGGCCAATCTTTACAAATTTGAGAATCCAAAGGACCACATCCATAGGAATCTTTCTACGAGAATCTAAGAATAAAATAATTATACGAATAATATAAGTGATATTTGCACTTGTCATTATTAAATAGTTATGCTTTTCTATGATTCTCATTATTTAAAAAATTCAACTAAAGTTTCTATATCCTTGGACAAGTCTATACTCATATCAAGTGTGGAATCAACTAGTGAATATCCTGTCATATCAAGCTTAGATAAAATATCTAAAACAAACCCCATTTAAAAAAGTACATCTCAAATCTATGTATGATCGCAAAGAGATGATTTTGGATTTCTTGATACATCTAAGAAAGTACTTGATACATCTTAGATCTTTTCTTCAAAACTTAGTATGCAAGTACATATTCAATTGAGATCTTCCTAATTAATTATCTCATGTAATAAAAATATCATCAACATATACTAATAACATCATATATTATCTTCATGATCCATGTTAGTAGAAATAAAAATTGTATGATATAAATCTTCTAAAGTCAAAAGTAGTATGTACTAAAGAGAATTGGGTGAACTATGACCTACAAGATTGCTTTATGTCACAAAGAATATTTTGCAATATACAATTCATACTTGTACTTCCTCAAATAGTACAACCTAGTAGCTTCTACATAAATACTTCATCCTCAAGATCACTATGGATAAATATATTTCTTATATCTAATTAATATATAGTTCATTTATAAAAAAATATTAATAGAGGGCAACAATTTGATAATGTCTATCTTGTCCATGATAGAAAATATATCTTAATAATTCATACATAAGTCTATGAAAATCTACTCGTTTCCAACTTGGTCTTAAGCTGATTACTTTGCCTTTTAATTTTACCATATATACCATGTTATATCTCACAACATGCTTACCTGAAATATTATGAACAAGATATCATATATGATTGGAGGTAATTATACTTAATTCATGCAACATAGTCTATTATAATAATAGTTGACTAAGTACCTTAGGAAGAATATTTGGGATCATGTAACTATCAAGAAAAGATAGAAAACTAGAATATTTACTACCAAAAAAAGAGTAACAAAGTATATGTAACACTAGGTTCTAGGTATAATACATATTTGGTTCCTTTTATAGAGTAATCAGAAAGTCTAAGTCAATACTTTAAATTGGATCAAAATGTAATAATAAGTGGCTCGACTGAGGAAGATGTGAATGTATTCATCTAATATATAATTTTAGGTTAGGATCATGAGGACTTCAAACCTTTATCTTCTCCTCCTATAGAAGATATACTTATTGAGCATCTTGTGGGAGACCCACACTAGACTCCTCTTGACTCACACCACTAGAAGATGTTCCATGACTCTCCTCAAATCCATCTTTGGTGGTAGTATCAGTTATAGGATCTAATTTAGTTGTCACTCTATGTAAAGTATCAATTCAACAAGACAATGATCATATCATTATGTTGTATTAATTCTTGAAAAATACCAATAATCAAAAAATATCACATTCACCCTCATAATGATTATGTTGGTATCTTGTGGGTAGAACTTGTATCCATTCCGAGTGCTAGAATACCCAAATTATGTGCACTTATTGGCATGAGTAGACAACTTTTCTTTATCAGGAGAGACCCTAGGTAAAGCAAGTCCACCCAAAAATCATTAGTAGAATGTAAAAAAATCTCATTTCTAGATACAAAAATTCATATAAGATATGACCTAAGAGGATAAAAAAATCATTTGGTTGATTAGTAAGTTAGTAGTTAATATCGTTTATCTTCATAAATAACTATGAACACTTCCATGTAGTAGAAGTATCCTAGTTATTTTAAATAAATATCTATTATTTCTTTTGGTTATCCTATTATGTATAGGAGAGCCATATCAAATGTATGTCAAATCATCTCATGTTTCTTACAAAAATAAGAAAACTAATATAATGTTTATTTAAATTATAATTACTTCTAAACATTCGAATACTATAACTAAACTATATTTTTACCATTTGATAAAGTTTCATAAGAATGAACTAAATTTGAGATTTTTCTTTAAAATAGACAGCATGTAAAAATAGTACAATAATAATAATAAAGAAATAAAATATATCAAGTCATCTTACAAAATCTTTAAATAATAGAATAAATCATATAAAATTTGTTCATTTTAATACACTTCTAATGTGTCAAATATGAAAGCTATAATATGTTTTCTTTAATAACATAACTTATATTCAATATAAGTCACACTCTTGATTCATGGGTTGATAATCTCAACCTTATCCAAATGGATGTCCAAACAGAAAGTATACAACTAGTAGATCGATAATGTGAAGAAGAATTTGTGCAGTTCATCACTCTATCTCACTTGAACCCTAGATAAGTCATCTATTTTCTCTACCAATCTTACATAAAAAAATCTGAAAAATAAAACATGTTGTTATAGTTCAATTACTTTTTTTTTGTTGAAAAGTTTGTTTTATTATTATTAAAGCCCTCTCTTTTGGTGGAGAAATACTATTTTTACGAGCTATATTCTACCCTATCCCCTTTTACATCCTTTCTTGAAATCAAACAATATCACAAAGTATTATCGCTATTATACTATATCTATTGGCCACTGCCTTTTGTTGGATTTTAATTGGGCTCTAGTGCTATCCCACTGCATCTATCTGTCCTCTTGTACCATCCTTTCACGTATGTTTGCAGCTAGAGGAGAAGCCATATTCTACCTTTGTTCCTGTCCTCTTCAGCACCTTCTTTCCTGAAATTATTTTCGAGTATAGCCCTTTAGTAATGATTCAGCATACATCCTTTCATTTGCAACTTCGTCCAGTGGCTATTCCATAGAGGGCTTTGGCACTGCAAAACAAATAACTAGAGTTCTACAAATTTATATGTTACCTTACCTCAAGTCTCTCTTGATTAGCTCCTTCTAAACACTTGGATCCACCTCCTCTATTCCATCCAGCTTTCATACTGCAGCATTTTGACCCTTGACTACGACTCAATGCGTGACCAACACCACATACAAACTCTCGTCACTTTTACCGACTCTTGACCAAGATTTACAAACAAATTCAGACACTTAACAAGCATAATAACCAACAAATAAAGCCTCTAAAATGAGATACAACCTGTCTAGTCTGCTTTGCATCTTCATCCAGTGGCTGGTTTTTTGTTGCTTCTAGTCTTGGTGCTCTTCCATAGAGGGCTTTGTAACTGCAAAAGATTAACTAGATTTCTACTAATTAATATATTAACTTACCACAAGTCCCTCTTGATTAGCTCCTTCTAAACGCCTAAATATGACCTACCCTGTTTTAAATAAGAGCTGCAAAACTACAAACAAAAAAAATACATAAAGCAATACAAGCAAACAATCCAGCTTAGACTAGCTCTTTTCTTTGTCTCCACTCTACAGGACTAGGCTGACACTAAGTTTTTTATATTTTTTTCCTTGCATATTGGGCAGCTACATGAGTGCCCCTGCTAACTAAGCTTGACTATTCTGATATATGTAAGTTCTCTTTTATCCATCCTTATAATACCCTTGAGTTTGTCAAGAAGAGACTCTTCCTCATATTCATGGTATTCTTTGTTTTTGCCTGCCATGGCTAGCCTATCCGCCAATGCATTTGCTTCCCTGTATATATGTTTGGTTTATGTGTTTTAGGACTCTATTAATTGTCCAATTTCTTCTAACTCCTCTTCGTATTTCCAGATACTTCTTTGTTTGTTTACTAAATCTACCAATATTTTAGAGTCCAATTGAATGTCCATATTAGTTAATCTTTTAGTTTTACATGCCCATAATCCATCCCTCAATGCTAGAATTTCAGCATGGAGAGTAGATGTGGCTTTGTGGCTCCCTGTAAAAGCTAAAATGAGTTGACCTTTAAAATCCCTTACTGCTCCTCCTCCTGCTAAACCCATGTTCCTGTCAAATCTACCACCAGTATTTAGATCTATTCTACCCCTGGGGGGTTTTCCCACTTTACTTCTATAATTTTTTGTGATTTGGCTTTTGCAACCTTGAGATTCCAGAAATTACGCGTGTCTCTATCCAGATAAATGCACTGCGTTGTTATTGGGCTAGCTTCTGAAGTAATTTTTATTTCTTTCTTTATTGCTTTCCAGATATCTTCAACCACAATTCTCTTACCTTCATATCTACTATTATGTCTAGGCTTATAGGGTCTAATTTTAGTGGGGCAACTTCAAGTAGACTTATCTGCGAATGTTGGATTTGAGTTCCAAGATTATACTTATGGGTTATTAGGCATGTGTATTTATTTGTGATGGATATGTGTGTTTATTATATCACACATGTATAAAAAAATTTCTTTAGTTGCCTTTCAAGTAGTATTATGCTTAACATCTATAGCTTAGCTTTTCAAACTTCATCTTATTCATTAGAAATCTCTAAATCTAAGTGATTTTTTAGTATATTGCTTTACTTCCTTATTTTTAGTCTATTCATTCAAACTTTCTTTCTCTATACCCATTCCCAACATTGTCTTTTCAATTGATGCTGCAACTTTAATAAATTTTGTAGTTTCTACTTCTCTGATTCATTCTTTATATACCTTCCAAATACCTAAAGTCATGATACTAAGACTGCAACAAATTCACTTGTAAGCTTATTTTTTTTCTCCTTCTTTAGTTCCAAAGTTATGGCTTTGTCTTGTACATTTTTCTCACCCTTATTTTTTTGTAATTCCAAAGTCATAGTGTTGTGTAAAGTTACAACTTTATTTTTAAGCTTCAGATGAACTGGTTCATTCTATGACACCATAGTCGATGCACTATGCATAGCCTCAACTTTATTATTAAACTCTCCTTGGCCATTTTCATTTTGTAGCACTAAAGTTTCAGTGATGGGCATAGCTTTGGCTTTATCTTCTATTTTTTCTTGACCATTTTTATTATGGAACTAAAAAGTCATGACATTGTGCACATTCACAACTTTGACGTTGATTTTTTCTTCCATTAAATCTATCTTAATCTTACATTTTTTCTCTTTCAAGTTGTTATCATTAGACTCCTTAGAGGTTGTAGTGTTAAATAATATCACGACATCAAGTAGTTATTTTTCTCTCTTTCCTTATTTTTACAACTCCAATATACTTCTTTCAACTTCTTTATTTTTATTCCAATGACAAATCTAAAATTATTCTGCTATCTCATATACTACATTGCACTCACAATTTCATAACTTTTTTTTATTCCATACACTTCGTTGCTTTCGCAACTCCAAAGTTCTTATTTTATCCAATATATTTTATATTCATCTGGTTCATAGCTTTTTACAAATATCTTTCATCAAAAATCTACTTTTTATTGCATGATAATATAAAGTAGATTGAAAATCCTTCAACACCTTGTTTCATAGTCATCTAGACCCTGTAAGGAATTATAAAGATTGAACTTTATTTTTTTTCATACAACAATGCAGTACAACCTATAGAACTGATCTAAAGATTGAACTTTACTTATTCCTCATCAATGTAGAGAATAAATTTTTTTTAACATCAATAAGGATTTGTACCATGACCCAAAATGGACATATCAAAATTAAAAGTTCATGTTGATCTTTCTCTATATCCAAAACTACAAAATCCACTAGAAAAATAAAAAAAATCCAATTTTGACCAATACATCTTTATTTATTCCACCTGGCTGCTTGATTGTATGATCTGCTATTTATAGTGAGAGAGTAGTCGGAATAATTTATCGAGATTTATTCTTTGTACAATAGAAAAGGGAATCAAGTTGACACTTGATTCTAATTCACATAATGACTTCTAAAATATATGCTCTTCTATAGTGTAAGGTATAGTTAAGCTCTTGAGATTTTTTAATTTCCTTGGTAGTTTTTATTGAATAATAGCACAATACTTCTTGTTTATGTTCATTATTCTTTATGTCTCTAACTTATTCTTACTACTTATTATATCTTTTATAAATTTAAAATGATTCGCCATTTGGGTTAGAGCTTTGACAAATGGTATGTTCACATAAAATTTATGAAATATGTATAGAAATTTTTTAAAGTGTTCATCCAATTTCTTTTTCCTAAATTTTTTTTGGAATTGGATGATTCATTAGAAAATTTTCCTTGGCTTCAATCTGATCTATTTCTTTCTCCAAGGCTTTGGGTAAGACCCATTCGCTCCTCTGATTCTTCATTTCATTTTTTCTCCATTCAGATGAAACTTAGTTTGTCCTTATTTGGGAGTCATGACTTTGGTACATGTCATGACTTTATAGTCATCACTTCTCTTGTATTCTTTAGTCGAGGGCATAGTTTTTTGGGGACTTTCAGGTTGAGTCATGGCTTTTGAAAAGATCATGGCCTTTTTACCTGCAAAAATTCTAGAATCTTCTATTTCAAAGTCATCTTTTACCTCTAGAATTATGACTCTTGTAAGAGTCATGTTATTTTCATCTCCATATTATCCAGATCTTTGTATCCAAACTATCTTTGTAGCTTCTAGCCACTTCAAATAAATATTATGGAATAATTCCTTGAATTTACCTCTTCATCACTTTGTAATTTATTTGTGCCTATTCCTTTTATTGATAATACCAATAGACTAACATGCTCAATGTTACTTATTTTCGAATTCATTTCATTCATCTTAGCTTCAAATGCCTCCATTCACTTGTCTTGGTAATTATTCATTTTTTTGAAGTTTTGCTATAATAATTTGCACAATATTATCCATAATTAACTTTTCTTTCTTGAGGATTATCTAATATGTTATTGTCCACTCCCATAGTTTCTGTATGAAATATTTTTATGATTCCCTACATTTAGAAAATAATACATTGATACATTATAATTGTGTCAAAAATATATATCATTTGCTCTATATTTGATTTGTCTACTTTATTTGATAAATAAGTTCTGATTCTGCAAATTTATATGAATTTAAAGTGGCGATCTCCCCTGATATATGTTTCTTTTCTTTTTGGGAATATAATTATTTTAATAGGGATTTCATCTTTATTTTTAGAGTAGAGAACCTATTCAACTCCAACACCCTTCCTTGTCTTCTCCAAATGAGCAATCCATTGGAATTTGGTAATTATTTTTTACAAGCTTCTCAAACAAGTAATAGGTCACCTCAAGTAATTTATTTATAATATATCTTTTAGTAGTTGTATCAACCATATATCTCAATATGCAATATAGCCCTTTGTACAAGATTTGAGCTTGGAACCATAGATCAAAAGCATATTGAGAATATCTCCTCAACAACTCTTTAAAATGATTGCAACTGTCATATAAGTTTTCATGCTCTTCATGATATAATTGATTTATCTTACTCTAATTTGAGAAGTAATTTGTGGCAGATAGAATTTGGTAAGAGAAGCCCTTAACAATTCATCTCAAATCTCAATAAAACCCCTTGGTAGACATTGAAACCAACTTCATGCTTTTCCACTTAGCGAAAATAATAAAAATATAAACATATTGCATTTGAGCTAACTCTATTTATCTTTACTATGTCGCATAGTTCTATAAATGCTATGACATGTCCATTAGGATCTTTCGATAGCATTTTGTTATATTGATACTATTGGACCATAGCAATTAGACTCAGCATAAACTTAAAATAATTAGCATTAATTGGTTGTAAGCAAATCCTAGAATAATTGTCCATCACTACCATCTTCCAATAATCCTTAAAAGTATGGTAATGGATGGGTTGTCGAATAGCTTGCCCATCATCTCTTTCGGTCTCTCTATTACTTCTAGTCTCATCCATACTATTTTTGTCAACTTTTTGTTTGGAAATGGTTTATCTATTTCTTTTACTTTTGGGACCCAAAGAGTTTAGCTTAGTCCGAGAGCTTTGGCTCATCGATGGTGGCTAGCAACAACAAAAAAAACAAAGAAAAATAAAAATACAAAAAATAGGAATAGACAATACAAACAAATCCAAGTACAATAATTTACATTCAAACAAGTTAAAATGACTTAGTCATTTAATCTAGAAATATCTATCAAATATAATATTATCTAATTTACTAAAAATAATTTATTATTTTACAAGAATAATTATGTCAACTCATATTAACTAACCAAACTAAATATTTTTTTGACTTTATTTAGTTAGGATGAATTTAATTTAATTTAATTAGTGCTAAAAATATGCTTTGACTTTATTACTTTGATTAATTTAATTAGTTATGATGATATCTAAAAAGGCTCATTAATAAATTCATTTTTATTAAGATCCAAAAGTTTATGAGTCAAATATGTAATATAATAGACTTAAATCTAGATATCGATCTCATTAGAATTATATCAACAGTTTGGTTATTTAACTAGAGGGAACTTATTTTTAGTAGAAGAGTTAAAAAAATTTTAATCAAACTTTGATCTAGAGTCTAATTACCTTTATTTATGTGATATCAATAATTGGTTCGATATATTTTAATTTTGACATAGAATGAAGGTTGATGTGTTGTGCAAATGACCCATTGCCTATTAGCATACAAGGTTGTTGTCACAATTGAGCCCTACGATCCACGGCCTAGGGACCTAGGATTAGCTATGGGTTGTGGGTCAAGTCTCATCGGGTGACCGCCTAATGGGATGAGTTATAATTTATAAAATATCTGGCCACATAAACTATATCTTGCTTGTGTGACCGATTGCAATTGGATGGTCATGCAAGCTGGCCACCCATTGTGTTTTTATGTAATGTGTTTTGTAGGAGTGGTCTCATATAATTTGGCATGTTTCTGTACTTGGTTGTGCCACCATACTATGCTAGGCTGGCCAAATGATTTTCATGCAATGTCTGGCATGGCATGGGAATCATACCATGTCGTGTTTGGCACTTCTTGGTGGCATGGTTATGGATATTAAAAATCGACAATGCCTACACAACATGGCCCATTTAACACATCTACCTAAGTTGTCCCCTCAAGACATCACAATTAACATAATGCTTATACCCCATGTGAGAGTCATTCATACTCACTTACCTTTTAGGCAACTTCATCAACTACTTTTGATGGTTACTTCTTATGCACACTCTTATTTATTAACTTTGTTAGAATTTACTATCTATGTATAATAGTGATTATGCTAAGCATAACATCCATGGTTTGTGAAGAACATAATACAATACCACAAGGAATAATAAGAACATAACACAACCAAACAAACACTAATTTTTATATGGTTCACTAACCGTTCAACATGACTAGTTATGTCAACCAGAAAAACACGTAGTTTTTATAGATTTAGTAACCCAAAAAATTTGAATACATAATTGAGGGTGAGAGAGAGAGAAGAAGAATAGAGCACACATTTGTGATTATGGATACAACACACACACACACACACACACACACACACATATATATATATAACAATTAGGGTTCTACATAAAATAGAAATGAGTCAGATCTTTAGAGTGGACCGAGTCATGCTCCAAAAATTCTCCTAGCCCTCTGACCAGGCAACAGGACCCCCATTATTATTCCAATACCACATATCAAACTCTCAATATATTAGTACCTGCACCTATAAATAAAATAAAAAAACAAAATAGAGGGTTAAGAAAATATATAACAAAACAAATTATATACTACAATCTCAAGCATAAGTTATTTTGTATACAGATAGAGAGATGCTCTCTATAAATAATTATTCATAGTAGGAATATAGCTAATTTTATATGTTTAGTAAATGATTAGTTATGATCACACCTACTATATTCATGAATAGTCATGATATAGTCAAATTTTTTGTACCATAGATGGAGAGAAAATTTTAGTCTATAAAGAGACTTCAAAAGCTTGCACACATGAGTTTCTTTACCTGATTCCTCAAAACCTTCACACTAGCTCATGTAAATTTCTTCATCTAGATCTCCTTGAAGGAAAGTAGTTTTGACACATAATTGCTCAAGTTTAAGATCATAATGTGCCACAAATACTATAAGCACCTTGATTGAGGTATGTCTGAATATAAAAAAGAATATCTCATTATAACCAAAAACCTCTTTCTGATTGAATCCTTTTGCAACTAGGTGAACCTTAAATTTTTCAACACCAGCCACTAAGTTATATTCTTTCTTCATCATAACTAATTTGTAAGAAACTATATTTCTCCCCTTTGGTTTAGGTAAAACAACATGAGTACCATTCTTATGATAAGATTAAATCTCTTCATTCATGGTAACTAGCTATAACTCAAATTCAGGAATGTTAAAAGCATCCCTAAAAGTGGATAGTTCAGGAATATCAATTTATTTGGCAACTTATAAGGCAAACCCTATAAATTCATCAAAGCCGAATCTCGGAGGAGGTCCTACATTTATCCTCTTAGTTGTATCATTAGAAATAATATAATAAATAGATACTTTAGGTGCTGGTTTAGGATCAGATTCAGAAATAGACTCAAGATTATATTCATGATCAGTTGTTGATTTTGTAGAGATAAATTCAGACATCCTTCTTGGAGTCACATAATCAAAATTTAGCTCTACCTTAATTTTAATTGAGGAACTTCAGATGATTGGATAGAATTAAATAATTATTTTAGGATGATACTTTCATCAAAGGTAATACTTCTAGAAAGGATCACTCTCTTTTCAGATGGTGACTAGATACGAAATCCTTTGACTCCAACACCATATCCTACAAATATTTATTTTCTTGCTTCTGGTTCAAGCTTACCATCATTTGCATGATAGTAGGTAACATAACCGAACACTTTTAGACTGAAAAAATCTATAGGTTTACTAGACCATACCTCAAATGAAATTTTGAAATCAATTCAATTGTCTCATGATCTCTATTTATCAGATGACATGTCGTATTAATAAATTCAGCCCATAAGTCTTTGCCTAAGCCTGACGAAGAGAGCATACACCTAGTTCTTTCCAAAATAGTTTAGTTTATTCTTTTAGTAATATCATTTTGTTGAGGAGTATCCCTAATTATTTTATGCCTAGTTATATATTAGTCCTTACAAAATTTTTTAAATTCAGATGAACATAATTCTAGGCCATTGTCTATTCGTAGTAGTTTAACCTTCTTAAGTATGTGGTTTTCTACTAAGTTAACTCACTGCCTAAACTTTCCAAATATTTTAGATTTATGTTTCATCATGAATACCCAGGACATCCTGAAGTAGTCATCGACTAGGCATAAATATAATTGGTTACTACCAAGAGACGAGACTCAAGATGGGCCTCAATAGTCAACATAGAACTAAGTTAACTTAGTTCTATGTTTTTTACCCAAAAAAACAATGATCATTGAAATTTAGTTTACTAATTTTATGATCAACAAGAAGGTTAAGATTGGAAAATATTTTCATACCTTTCTCACCCATATGTGCTTGTCACATGTACCATAATCTAGTAAGATCAACTTCAGCTTTAGATGTAGGCTCTTCGAATGTGATAGTAGTAGCCTCTATCACTATGGAACTCATCAGTGTGTATAGTATTTACTCTTTTTCCTCTTCAGTATGACGTCGTCTCCTCAGTGAATATTCAATTTTTTCTTGCCACTACTAAAGGTACATTCCTAATCATCTATAATGTCGAGGGAGACCAGATTCATATTCATCTCTAGAACATACTTTATATCTAATAGAAAGATAATCATGCCTGGTATGACACGAGAATCATACCAAGATGTGTCTGATACTTCTTGGTGGCAAGGCCATGCCTAGCAAAAATGAGCTTTGCCAGCACAAGATAGCCCGTTTAACACCTCTACTCATAGTTTTCCCCTTGATACATCATGATTAACAAAATGCTTCATCCATATGTGAAGTTCATTTATAATTTCATACCTTTTAGGCAACTTTGTTAACTAACCTTGATAGTTACTTCCCATGCACCCTATTATTCATTGACATTGTTAGAATTTTATATCAATGTATATATAGTGATTATGCTGAATGTAATATCCATGGATTGTGTAGAACATAAATAATATCAAAAGGAACAAGAATAATATAATAAAACCATAACAAGCACTAGTTTTAATGTGGTTCATTAGCCATTCAACATGACTGGCTACGTCCACCAGAAAAGTACTTAGTGCTTACGAATTTATTTATCCAAAATGTTTCAGTAGATTATTAAGAGAGAGAGAAGAAAAATAGAGCACACATTTAGGATTATGGATACATCATATATATATATATATATATATATATATATAGAACAATTAAAGTTCTCAATAAAATAGAAGTGAGTTAAATCTTCAGAGTAGACTAGGTCATGTTCCAAAAGTTTTTACAACCCATGATAGGGTAATGGGACTCCATTATTGTACCAATGTCACATATCCAATCTTTTAACATATTAGTATCTGAACCTATAAAAAAATAGAGAAACAAAATAGTGGGTTAAGGAAACAGATAACAAAACACATTATATATTACATACTTTCATAGTCTTAAAACCAATAATTAGTATGGTTTGAAAGTATTTATATTTTTTGCTTCATAAGTATCATACTCATATAATGAACATGTATTTTCTTATAATTTTACTTGTGGGAACCATATGATATTAATAAACTCATAAGGATTGTCATCACCTTGCAAGTCACAATCTCATACGTGTCTCGATGATTTCATGTCATTATTCTTTATAGTGATGAAATGACTTTCACTATTTTATACTCTGATAATCTTGCATTTCTCTAAGTAAAATGTAATGACTTTTCAATGAAAGTCATGACTTTGGCCTTTATCCCTTCAGCTTGAGATTACAACTCTAAAATTTGTCGTGCCCTTATTTGACATTTTGATCTTTTTGTAACACACTATGAAGTGGTACAACTTCGTTCCTTCATCATTTGTTATCCATAGATGGCACTTACAGTATGAAGTGTCCATAAGGGGTGCGACAGCTTTCAACATTATTTTGTGGCCATGGTGTTGTGTCATGGCTATGGCATCAGCCATTCATCCTTCTTGATAAGTATATTGTCGTGGCACTGTGAAGTGATCATGGAGCTTGTAATTAGCTTGCACATACAAGTAGTGACTATGTCTTCCTTTAAGGACAAGAATCTTGGCCTTATAAATGGTCCTACTCAAGTAATATCTTCTATAATATTTAGTAATCCAAAAGTTATGGGATTAAATAATCACCATGGTCTTCACTTGAGTATTTATGGCTCTTTATTTTTTTATAGCTCAAAAGTCACAACTTTACAACAAAGCTATGACTCTAACTTAAAATTACTGAGCCATATAAAGATAAAGCTGTGGCCTCATGAAATTAGCTACAACCATGAACACTAATGATGTATTTAGTTACTATGATGAATAATTAATATTGAAGCCATTAAATGTCTATGTGCTAGGTATGGCTATTACTACAAGATGATATTACAACCATTGAGAAAGTGACATAATATGAAGATTGTGCTAACGAGAGAATACAAGACTTTACAAAGACCATCTAGATAGAGTTTTGGCCAAGAATGGATGATGAATCTACAATGAACTTATAAACTCACACCCACTATTAACCACCTTCAAAAATGCATCAATTTCACTAATACCATGGCACATTGTTCACATTGATTACCATCGGTGCTTGTTGGCCCCAACAATGGTGCATGGTGCACAATTTAGCTTCAAACCTCATAACCTCTACTTGACCATATGAACCTGATACCATGTTATCAATTGATAGGTTTGGAAAGATAGGATAGAGAAAAAAGAGGGGGAGAGAGAGAAAGAGAGAAGAGAAGTGTGAGAAATAATAAAAATGATTATTCATATTCCAAAAAAAATATCACATATATATATACCAAGATTGAGGTAGCCCGCATGTTGAATAGTTCCGTATAAAGAAAATAAGAAAAACTAAAATAGAAACAAAAAGAAATAAACCTCAACAATTATTAATTGTGAATCATAGATAATTAACACTATTTTCCAAATGAAGTAGAGCATGTTCAATTGTAATATTACCTCTTCAAAATGAATGTTTAAATAACCCACATCTTTATATTTTGGATGAATTATATGTTTAAGATGCATTTCTTTTGTGTATAATGTCATTATGTATTGCATACTTGTCCTTAACAAGTTTAATGTAAGAGAAAATTTATTTAATTTCTGTTTATATGGGCTTCTCATTCATTTTTAATCAAGTGCATGATTTTGATATTTTTCTTTATCAAAATGTTTTTCATATAAAAATTTATTTTTATTCATGCCATATCAATCACCTTCAAATGGTAAAGGTGAATCATTCCTTTAGTACTTGTAATGAATAGACATTTTTGCTTCATAGAGTTGTTCAATGTTAGAATCTTAGACTTGTATTTCTTTTAAAAGTGAAACTTGACATTGAAAAAAGAAGTTGGACGAGGCTGGATAAGAAATTTTTCATTTTCTTAAGTACATAAGGAAGTTATAAGTATATATAATATATTTTTGATCTCTTGGATGTTTTGTGCAACTTTATCAATGATACCAATACATTCATGCAAAAATAGGTGTCAATTTTCTTAGCTTGTCTTTTGTATTATTTGTGTTCCATGGAGAATAACAAATAAAGGAACTTTATAATTTTGGTGGATGAGCATGATTTTTTTCTATCTATGTAAAATTGGCATTTTTTTTTCATTATGGACTGTAACTTCCAAAACATCAAGAATGAAAAATGGTTTTAAAAAATATTAATGATATTTTCTTTATGCTTTTCAAAATATAAATGATATTTTCATCTCGCCAACTAATATTATTGTGGATTGTACACAAGATATTTAAAATTCATTGGTGGAATGTTAAACAAATGAAAATAAAATCACACACTTCCTCATTTTGTACATATTCAACTTATTTTATTATTTTAATTTTCATGGCCTTAAATTTTTTTCATTATTTTGAAATTTGATACTACCAGATTTCATGCCAAAAGATAAAGGTCAAATATTAAGGGTGCTTTTTTGTTGTTTTTTCTATATTTATTTTTTTAAGATTTTAATGCCAATAGTATTATAACAATGAAAATATAACTACTTATAGATGGAATCAAGTATTTGACACATATTCTTATCCATCATGATTCAAGATTCCTTGTTAGTGTGTGGCGATGTAAGTAAAACCACCACATTAGCCAAATAGACCAAACTATTTATTGTGCCATCAATATTAAAATAACAAGATTGGTGATTAGGATGAGTTTAAACACAAGTTGAATTAAAATTTCCAGCAACATTTAGACATTATATACTTTAATAATTGTTTCTTAAACTACATCAAAAATTAATTTTACATTTTATTATGAATAATACATGTTTGGCTGTGTTATGATGGTAGATAAATGCAAAAATGAAGCATAAACACAAGTAAACATTGTTGGGGTTCTACGGGGGCCCTAGGGGATAAGGGGGTCCACAAAACTAGACCTTAAGACCCCTTTGTTCTCTCTGCACACACACACACACACACACACACACACACTTGAGTTTACGTATTATTTACAATTAATGCCAAATAATCAATTGTTTCATATTTTTTTTCTTTTATTAATTCCAATTTACATATGAAATTACAAGTACAAATGGTGGAACTCACATTAATATCATTTGAGTGCTTGTCCACAAATGACACATTATTCTTCTTGTGCATTCGCTTGAATATCTCAAATAGTATTAGTGAATATCCCAACTTAGCCTCCTGAGAATAAATAATAGTTACTATTAAGGTACATCATACATTATCATGCATATTTTTTTTTTGCATTCAAAACTTTAAATAATAACAAAAAATTAAAGAAAATTATACAAAATCTATAGAATACTGGTAGGTTGCCTTTAAACCTTCGATATGTTTTGAAGATCATGATCATTCACCTGCTTTCTCTAATCGATGATTGTGTGAGACCATCTAGAATAAGATCTCGAACTTCTCACTATTCTAGTATTCTCATTACTTTATCCAAACATGTAAAGAGAATACTATTAAGATTTGCATCTTTCCCATATTTTTTTCTTATTTTCCAAGCTTATTATTATATCGAACACTTGCTACATGTTTCCATGTATCCTTCACCGAGACTACCAAAGCATTATTCCATTTGTACTTTTTTTGCAAAAACCAAATAAAATAATAATGCACTGTAATGTATTTTTTAAGAGTAACTAATATTAGACCAAATTGGAAAACAATAAAATGCATGTAAAATTTACCACAAATTCATTCCAATAAAATTCGTTCATACTTGGGAGTACTTTGCTCTACTTTATACCATTCACAACTAGTTTCTCCTTAAATATTTTTTCAATTATACGAGAAACAGAAGGAATAAATTTATAAGTAAATTAACATCAGCACATGCTGATACATATAAATAAAATATACTAATTTTCCTATTAGTAAGTTAATATTTAATTTATTTATATTTATTATCTAAAACTTTGTAACACAAATATTATTTTAATTCTAAATGATAATATTCTATAAGTAGCAATATCATACTTTGTTATTATTTTAAATTACTAAATTTTAATCATAATAATCTACTTATAATGTCATTCACATTATATTTAATAAATAATTAAAAAGAAAAAAATGAAATACAATAATGAATGCATGTAATAAATTTAAGAAAGGTACATACTATTTATTATCAATTATGAGCTAAATGAAAATTTTCTCATAACTTGACATGTAGATTATAAATTGTGAATATCCTGCTAGTGTCAATATTATAGTACCAATGCATGGGTTTCATAACATAGGTAGGACATAGCTATCAGTATCTTTTGGTGCAAAATGAGATGAAGTTGAAATATCTATGGTAATAAATTTGTGTATGTCATGATGAGGTGATGCTAAAGTTTTCTCTATACGTGTAGGAGAATGCAAAAATATATTTGTAATATTGTCGACACTAAATACATGTAAATTTCCTCTTCCACAAACTATTAGTTGACTTCCCTCAACCCCTGCCCACATATTGAGATTCTTGGCCACTTGAATTATACCTTTAATACCTAAATCAAGTTATATATACATCGAAATATATAGAGGTAATAAAAACATGTTAGAAAATATAATAATAATAATAAAACATAATGATAAACACATTGATATTAAAAAAAGAAAATAAAAAATTTTCTTTTAACATCCATATTTTAATAATTACAAAATAAGAATGATAAAATAACAAGGTAGTCATTAAATTTTTAGTCATCATTGGAAATTTCTAACAAATCATCTCTTTATAAATATTCATTATCATCTAATTCTGTAATTTATTCCTCATTATCTTTTTCAACATGGTCATCATTGATGTCCAATTAATTTCCACCTTCAACAAGTAATATTTGAAGCCCATTATCTGCCGCAATAATGATTGAATGAAGTTTTATATTATTTTCTTGAAATGCTGATACACATGATGGAGTGACAATAATATCCCTTTTAACAAATTCAATCGCTAATCAAGGTTTTATTTTATATATTGTTGACCAGTGACATGAATTTTTTCTTATAGTTGGATAAGTAGTGTAACACACTTGTTCATCTTGTATCACAAGAATAAAAGGCTCATACATGCGATAATATTTTTTATGGTACACATCAATAAGGTTGTTTTGATGTTGAATTATAGTACTCATATTTGGAATATGATCAGATCATTCACACTTAAATAAATTTATTCTCTTAATTGGTAGAGCAGGATACTCTACATAAAGATTTTCAATTAGTTGAGCGTGAAAATCAGTAGTTGGTGTAGTATAGTTATACCACTTGATGCAAACACTACTATTTATTGCAGCTCTATTTGAACCATGTTTCAAAATGTAAAATTTATATCCATTTACATAATATATGAGATACATCTGTAAACTTCATAATGGTCCTTTCACAAGATTATTCATTTGTCTATTACATATATTTGATGAAAGAAATTGTACCTACAAAATGATAAAGAATAAATTTATACTCATATAATATTGCACGTAAAACCAAGAATAATAAGTTATATACTGACAAATTTTAAAAACCAATTTGAAAACTCCTTTTCAAGCTTTGCATGAATTGAAGTGATTGACCTACCAACCTATCAATTGGTATTCCGTGGTGGGAATTCAAAGAGTCGAGTTCAAATCTAGGGGATGCAAATTAGGAGGTAGAAATTAAGTCCTAACCCAAGTGTAAAACCATGTGCTTTTTGGGCAAGGCAGACAACATTGGTATGCCTAGAAAAAGGACTGGGAAATTGGTTAACACTCAGGTGGGGCTACCAGGGGACCAAAAGTCAAGTGGGGCCCACTATGTGTTGCACTCTTTGATTGATATTATTCCTCAATCACTACCAGACACCTATAAGAAATTATGCCTTGATTTCAATATGAACATATCTGATTGGAATTTAGTGCAATCACTTAGGAAAATAGTGTCGACCAAAAATATTATCAAAAAAACTATTTGAAGTATTTATAGCTAAAAGAACTTCTTCGAAATCGAAAGGAATGAAGAAGAAAAAGAAATTGTAGAAAGCATATTCAAATCTTATCAAGAACTTCTAAGACACATGTAAGAGTCAAAAAACTAAAAGAAAAATATTTTTACTACAAGTAGTTAGGAGACTAGAAGAAGCAATGTACGATTTATCTCAACAATGTGAACAATCAGGGTAAGTCTCAATTACTAGTGGTTGAATCATGTTTAGTGGTGGTATCTACTAATACATGGTATATAGATATGGGCACCACTAATCTTATCTACAATCTCATCTCTAACTAATTAATGGTGAGATTGATTTTCTCAAGGGAAATAGTATCAAGGTAGTAGCTACTATAGTGGAAGTTTGCATACTTCAGTTTGTAAATAATAATGTTTTAATTTTAATAGATTATCTTTAAGTACCATCTATAAAAAAAAATTTTATTTTAATTTCTAGTTTATTAAGAGATAGATTATCTATTTTATTCAATGATTTACTAATAATTTACTTGAATAAAAGGATTATCTATTTTGCTACATTGAAAGATAATTTTTATATTATTAAAATATTTTATTCATTACTACAACAATGTGAGTCGAATAGCATTGATTTCTTACTATATAAGAGATAATATCCTTCTAAAATGAATCATACATATCTTTGACACCTATGCCTAGGTCACGTAAATCTAATAATAGATTTTGAGGCTATCAAAGATGGATTATTGGGTTCATTGCAAGTGGAAACACTTCTAGCATGAAGTCCAATTTAGAAAGAAAGATGACCAAGTTGCCTTATGTAGCCAAAGGCTATAAAGCCAAAGAGGTACTAGAGCTGGTTCATTCTTATATATGTGTGCCCATTATAATCTGAGCAAGAGGTGAGTTTGAGTACTTCATCACTTTTATTGATGATTACTCAATATATGAAAATATTTATTTGATGCATCTTAAATTTGATGTTTTTGAAAAATTCAAAGAGTATAGGATGAATATAGAAAAATATCTTAATAAATATATTAGAATATTACAATATGTAGTAGAATGGAATGGTAGAAAAAAGGAATATGACTCTTGTGGATATGGGTAAGTCAATATTGACTTATTTAGATATGCCTAATTCATTCTAGAAAAATATGTTAAAATAGTGGCTTATATTTTAAACTTGATTTCATCTAAGTCAGTACCTACAACTCCAATTAAATTATGGACTAAGCATAAGCCTAGTCTAAAACACGTCCATTTGTAGGGTTGCTTAGCACATATGCTAAAAGTAAAGATAGATAAGCTAGAAATAAAAATAGAAGTTTTTTTCTTTGTGGGATATCCTAGAAGAACAAAATGTGGTTTGTTTTATAGTCTAAAGTATCAGAAGGTCATTGTTAGTACTAATGCATGATTCCTAGAAAATGACTATATAGCAAATCAAAAACCTAGAAGTAAAGTTGTTTTAAAGATGTTAAGAGGAGATAAGCTTGTTCTTATTCATTCAATTATAAAAAGAATGCCACATGGTGACATCTTAGATGTATCATTACCTTAAATTAATGAGAGAACTATTTGTGATGGTATAGACATCGAACCTTATGAGCCCATCATTAATATACTAGTAGTACAACCAGAGAGCAATGCTCATAGCGGTTCACATGGATCATTATCTATACAGCATGTCACTAAAAACAAATGGCCAAGAGGAGTGCCTCATCATAATGAGAGGATTGTTCATCAACCAAAATGGTATATACTATTGGGAGCATCTTATGATAGAATTCTTAATAAACTAGTTATTGATCCCAAAAACTATGATGAAACACTTCAAGATAAAGATGTAGAATACTAGTAATGGGATATAGAATTAGAAATCTAGTCAATATAATCCAATCATGTCTAGTATCTTATTGGCCCACCTAAGGGAATAAAATCCATAAAATGCAAGTGGATCTATAAGAAAAGGAAGAGGGATAGATGATAACATTGAGACTTATAAAAATAGGCTTGTAGCAAAATATATTACTCAGAAATAAGTAATTAATTATGAGGAAACCTTTTCTTCGCTAGCCAAGTTGAAGTCTATCTAGATTATGTTGTCTATTGTAACTTATTATGACTATGAGATTTGGAAAATAGATGTCAAGACTACATTTTTGAATGAACATATCAAGGAATATATCTATATGATACAACAAGATAGTTTTAAAGCGAAAGATCAAGAACACATATTGTGTAAGTTGAACAAGTTCATTTATGGACTAAAATAGTCATCTAGATCTTGGAATACTCATTTTGATCAAATCATTAAGTCATATGGCTTTGATCAATGTCAAGATGAGTATTATGTAAATGCAAAGATAAGTGATATCAACATGTTATTCTTGATATTATATGTTGATGATATCTTACTTAATGGGAATGATGTGGACTCATTGTCTTTGGTTAAAGCTTAGTTATCCAATCAATTCAATATGATAGACATATGAAATGTAGCACACATTCTTGGAATCAAGCTTTTACAAGATCATAAAAAAATAATGTTGAGGTTATTTCGAGTGATTTATCTCAATTAGATATTGACTCGATTCAGCATATAAGATTCCGAGAAAGGTTTTATCTCTTTTAGACATAGAATCACTCTATCAAATAAATAGTACCTCAAAACACAAAAAGAGATAGAGAAGATGAAGTCAGTTCATTATGCATATGTAATAGGAAGCCTCATGTATGTGATGCTTTACACTAAACTAAATATCTATTATTATGTTAGCATGATAAGAAGATATCAATCTAATCGATGATAAGAGTATTGGATAGTAGTGAAACATATAATTAAGTACATGAAAAGGATTAGAGATTATATATTAGTATACCAAGCAAAGAATTATATATCTATAGGATATACAGACTCAAATTTTCAATTGAGTAAGAATTTAAGGAAATCCTTTTTGGGCTATGTGTTTACCTTAGGAAGTGGAGTCATAATTTGGAGAAGTTTCAAATAATCTTGTATCACTGATTCCACCATGGAATTTAAATATGTGATAACTTTGGAAGTTTCCAAGGAAGTTATGTGGCTCAAAAATTTCTTAATAGATCCAGGGATTATTCCTTCTATTTAATTGCCTATTTCACTTTAGTATGATAATAATGGAGCAATTGCAAATTCAAAGAAACCTAGAACTCACAAAATTAAAAACACATCGAGGATAAGTATCATCTAATAAAAGATATTGTGAAGAGAGGAGATGTGTCTGTGAAAAAAGTGGCATCGATAGATAACCCGGCAGATCCTTTTACAAAGAGTCTTCTAGCTAAAGTATTCGATAACCATGTGGAAGGGGTGAAAGCCAGGCATGCAACATCATGGCTTTAATCTAAATGGGAGATTATTGGAACTAGTTTTATAAAAATCCATTTGTGTATGTTTTCCTAATTAGCATCTTTTTGTTATTTTAATAGATTTTTTTGATGAGCTGAATTATTAAAAATAATTTTATTTTACTCTTACTATGGATCATTTAGTGTGTAGATATTACCTTATACATAGAAGATCGAATCATCAGTGCACATCTAATATAAGTTTGTTCACAATCTAGATAGAATTGGACATTCTATGAGTAAGATTGTAGTACTATATTTTAGTAAGTCTATCTTGACTAAGGTGAATGGTAAAATTCTAATGCCTAGTGCTAATATATTTGAATGTATTGAATGGGATAAATATAATATAATTATTTTGTACTGACTTATAAAACAAAATACACCATAGTTATTATAATCAATGTTACTCTTATTCTTGAGGTAATTATTATTTGCACATATTTGTTAATGATTATTTTGATTTATAAAATATAGATTCTAGAAATAAATTTAAGAACTCTATGAACTGGATAACTTTATCAATAATATAATGAATATTAATTACTGATGGAATCAATGTCATATCAAAAGGATTGATGATACCCCATTGAGAAAGTTTATAAGTTTTGATATTGTCAAACCATTCAGATGAAGTTTGATATGGAAATTCAAATAAGTAAAATAGAAAGTATCAAGGAAATAATTAGAGGTTACATTATTTTGTGATAAGTAAAAATGACATAATGTATTTAGAATATATGAGTGAATGTAATTATAATTCCATAGTGGTATAATTTATATAAATTATAATTAATATAAATTATTTTGTGAAATAATTTACATTGAAAGTCCAAGATCTTATTTGGGTCGGGGTCTCATCTATAGCCTTATTCAAAAGTGATAAAAGAAGTCTTGTATTTTTATTTATTTTACATATATGTATATACATAATAAGAATAATTAGTTTAGTTATTATCTAATTAATTTGATTCGATAAATGAATCAAATTAATTTAAATGTATTAAATTAATAATAATTTTGTACATTTATATTTTAAATAAATTGATTCTATTTTTATTTATTAAAAGAAATCGAATGAATCAAATTAATATATATTAATGTTCAGTTTTGGTTTTGAGTAATATAAAATCATAGACATTAGATTGATGATGTATACCCCCACTATAGCATCATGATCTTTGTAAAAAATTTTTGGACTAGAGAGTATTATATCAAAGAAATATCAAAGAATAATGCTTAAGCAGAGTTAATTTATTGTCTCAGTGAAAATATATCAAAGAAATATCTGAGTGGAGATTATCTTTTGTAATGTATTCAATGATGATAACTACCTTGCATTCTATTAGGGTGAAAAGTCATTACAAACAACTCAACCATCATTTTGTATTCAAATCCAAAATAATTCAAACTATTTGAACCTATATTACATAAATTAAATAGATAAATCCATAGATATAAGATTGATAAAATAATTCAAATTGTTTACTTTACTATAATTGAGTTGTCTCATTATTGATTTACTGAACTACTGATATAATTAATGTGAGATTGATATCTTGACAAAAGTCTTCTTTGTTACTTGTTTGGCTCATAAATTTCTGGATCTTTTTTGATGAGATACTCTCATTAATATTTTTTTGAAATACTACCTAACTAATAAATTTAAGTAGCATAATAAAGTCATAATAGGTTTTTGGGGATAAACGATGCCTTACCAAACTTATTAGAATTAGTTATCAGTGATGATGACATGAGGCCAATTTTTTTCTTGATGGGTTGAAATAAAGATAATTGATGAAATATTTTTTTTTCTAACCCAATCACATGGGCTGGCTTGTTTTTCAAAGCAACATTTTTTTTGAACTCATCATCAGGAAGCACATGTAGTTGACAAAGCTTAGTCTTGAAATATTCTTAACTTCTTTTTGCCTTTTATATATAAACCAAAGCTCTCACTTTAAGAAGAGAGATAGTGAGAATAAATGAAAAAATAGGCATGAAATATTTTGTTATACATATTTTCGAGAAAATAAAAGCTTTTCTTGTGGATAATTTACTATCATCCCTCTCTAACCCTTTATTTTCTCAGCAACAAGAAACAATAATTATGTAAAAAGAATGTATATTGACTTGTATTCTAGCAAAGTCGATTGAGATATCTCAACTAACTAAGGCTGGAGACGAGAATAGTATTTGAGACTTTGTCGCTGAAGTTGTTAACATGTTGTGAGAAGACTACTCTTGTTCTTTTAAGAGAAGAATAAAAGCATAAGATTGATGAAAAATCCAATAGTATTCTTCCATGGAGATAGGTTGGATAAGAGATTCTTTGTCTATAAGAATGCATAGTGTAATGGTTGGGTCTTTTTTATGTTTCTATTTTAGTATCCTTTCCATATCTCTTTATGCACATCATGCTTTGATTACATTCTGCTCTCATGTGTTGATATTCTTTATATTGCTTTCTATGTACATCATGTTAAGAAGAAGTGTTAAACTCTTTTTTAAAAAAAGAGAAGAAAATAAGTTATCATCTGTATTTTACAAGGAAGACATTGGTAAGCTTTCAAATAATAGAAAACTTGCTAAGAGAGAATAGCTTTTATTCTCGAAATGACTTGTTTTGATCAATAGTTGGCCCACAAAAATAAAAAAAAAAACACCAAAACTACCTATGCACACTAAGTAGTTTAATTATGTAATAATGATGAATTTTAGATGGTTAAGTGAAAGCTATGTTATTTTATAGTATACGTTAGGAAATTTTAGATGTAAGTACTTTGTGAAGGCTAGTTTCTAAATGATACTATGAAATGATTTCTTAGAGCACATGACGAGATCTAGTTACTCCATCAACATAGTTTGTGCATTGAATAAGCCCCATATAATAGTTTTTATATCTATTTTTCAAAAGTCATAACTCACTTTCATACTAATGTTCAAATTCATTGAGAAATTGTAGTGAATATCAAAATCAAAATCAAAATAAATACATTGATCAATTATTACACATCCATTATTATGCAATAAATGATTTATTAAAAAATGAGTCGAGTCCGAGATGATCAATTATCACATCAATAACAATCTTGATGTTACACATCAATATCATTGTCACTGTTTCCATGAGTTTTAGTGATTGAGGTTGTCGGTGCATGTCTAGGTTAAGGACATAGAATTCTTTTTGGATTTCTTTCTTAATATTACTCAATGTTGCAACTATATAGGTAGTCTAAATCTATGGTAGAAAATAAAAATTGAAAAACATAGAACAATAGTACTTAGTGTGTGTGTGTGTGTGTGTGTGTGTGTGTGTATTCTATTTTTAGGTACATTATGGATCATTCCAACTCAGATCTCTGATCTATTTTTTTATAATATGTTCTTGGATTGATTATGGATTGACCAAAATTAGATTTTCAAATTTTTATAAAAAAATCAAACTTAAATCTTTGTGGTATAGTCACTCTTGTTGTATGTTTTTTTAATTTTCCAAGACTGATATATGGTTCCTTATTTAAGTTTTAAGATTTAAGGTTAAGGCTTTAAAGTTTATAATTTATTTATTTTTTCCAAACAAGGGAGGCTTTGTTATACAAGAATTCAATTTTTATATTAAAAAAAAGTCCCCTACATTGACAATTTTTTGCTAATACAAGTGATATTTTTTCCACATAAGAGAGCCTTCATCTTGCAGCAATTTGCTATTTTGTTTTTCAAAAAATAGTATCTCAAATCCAATTTTTTTTCTGATGAAAGTTAAATGGTGCTAGTGCATGCTCTTGGTTTTGAATTTTTGAGGCCCTAAGATTCATTTTTCAATGTCATGTTTCTGAAGGAATCTAGAGACTCAAAAGGTCTCTAGTGATTTTTTTTTCGAAAGAAAAAAAAATGCTAGTAAAAATTTTGAAACCAATTTTTGAGGGCCCTAGAGTTATTTTTTGAACGGCATGTTTTGGCTCAAAAGGAGGCTATACTATGAAGGAGTCAGAGACTCAAAGATTCTCTAATGATATTTTTCTTCCTTCCAAAAAAAGGCACTAGTAAAAAAATATATATTTTTAATAGCATAAAAAGGTAGTTTTGGGACACTATTTTGAAAAAAAAGATGAAATCTTGCAAAAAAGAGGTTAGGATTTAATATTTAAGATTTAGTATTTGTGGTTTACGAATTACAATTTAAGATTTTAAATATTTGAAATCTCTAAACCTCCAATGACAGTGTATTCTCTTTATATGTCTTTTTTGATGAATAGAAAAATCACATAAAGAAAATCATTTGTGAGATTTTTTTGAAATATAATTGTAAAAAGGGGAAGACAAACATCATTTTCTTTATTTGCAATGACATTTTTTCTAAAAAAAAATATAATAATTTAGAAAATAAAATATAATATTCTATTCCTTTTCTTGGACGAAAAAAAGAGAAATTAAGAATTTGACAATGATAGATGAATACATAATGCATGACAACACCATACGATATCCTACACGGGGGAGAATAATATAAGTTTGATAATGGTTGATGAATATAAGTTCATAGTGGTACCATAGTATATCTTACAAGATGGATCTGTTAGTTTGGCAATATAATTGTACCATTATTGACTGTGAGTTGATTATGAGTTTTAATTACTTATAGTAGTACCATAGTATAATTTCATAGTGGTACCATTATATAGAATATATGGGTTGGAAAAGCAATATTGCATAACTTGTTGTACTTTTTAATTACTTATTGATTGTGAGTTTGCCCTATTTTGATAATAATTGACATATTTTTGAGGGATATAATGAGTGATTTATGAATTTATTTGTTTATCTGCATGTTTGAATCTAGAAATATTTTATTATATCAGAAATAAAATATTATTGTGTGAACATGATGGATTGAATGATTAATGTTTATTTAATTTGATTTATAATATTTGGTTTCCCATGTTTGTTAATGTAAAGAGCACCTAGGAATTAATTGACAATAAAAAAAACTTGATGAATCTAATTCAAGTTTAATGTTTTTAGAAATTTCAATAATTCATTTAAACAATAAAAAAACTATTGTGAAGCATCAAATTATAACTTAAAATCAATCTAATTAATTTTAGAATAATTTCAAATCAATCCATAAAAAATGAAAGTCACAAACCTTAAAATACATCTTTTCAAGCCTTTGTAAGGGTTTCCTATCTTTAAATTCTATTCAATAACAATTATCAAAAGGATGTCCTATATACTCATAGTTGTTACATTCTAATTGATATGATTGATTAAAGCATAGTTGCAAAGCATTATCATGATTTAGAAAATGATTTCATTGATGACAATGATTATAATGGTATGTTTAGAAAAATATGATGATATAGAATTACATAGATAATATCATAATTGGGATGATATAAAGAATGTCAAATTACAATTTCATTTATTGAAAAATTGATAGTGCAATTGAGATTCACAAAAGTGGTATTTTAAATTTTAATAAGTGTAATTGAGATTCACATAGTGTAATTGATAGTTATTTTATTTATAAAATATGAGATTTTAATAAGTGGTATTTTAATTTATTAATGGATATAAAAATTTTAAATTTAGTTTAACATATGTCAATTTGAATATTTGATATCTTAACTAATTATTCGTATGTTATATACTTAGACATAATTTTAACAAATAAATTTACTTAATTCATCAATAACATTATTTTTATTTGATGAACAAATGAATGAAATAAAATTTTCAACTAGTTTTATACGTAAAAAATTAATTTATGATTGATTTATAATTGATACTCATTTTTTGTTGATGTCTATTTGACATGCATATAAATTTATTGTTTTATAATTTTAAAAATCTATTTGAAACAATTGTCTCTTATCTCAAAAAAAAATTCAAAGTATGTGAGTCATCTTCATATATCTGACTATGTGAAGAATGACATCAAAGTGAATTTTCCATAGATATTCAAGAAAATAACTTTGTATACTAATAATAGAAGTGATAATTGATATGGTAATTGTTGAATACTCTCATATATCTAGTAGAATAAATAATAATCTGTGTCTAAAAAGAAATCTACATCTAGTTCACATAGATTATCTAGTATAGCACAACCTAACAATTCATACTCAAAAAGAGTATCCAATGTATGCTTTCATTGTGATAAAATTATTGTTCCACTTGTTTATGTAACATTAATCTGAATAAAATAAAAAAGCTGATCAAAATCATTCATCTAAAACTCTGTTAGTAGATAAAATTTTTAGTTTGGAAATACCTAACAAATCATCCCTTTTAATAATAAGTTCTTCCACATACACCACCATCAAAATACTCATATCATCTTAACAATATCTATAAAACAAGAAAATTCCAAAACACATTAACAACATTTGAACAATCAAACAACCAAAGAAATTCTAAGAACTAGATACTTAGTGATTTCTTCTACTAATAAAAACTTTGTCACAATCTATAAACATAAGTTATCCTCCCTGAAAATGTAAAACCCAAAGGTAGTCCATACATGCCTCCTCATCTAAGTCACCCTAAAGAAACACATTTTTTACATCCAACCGGTACACCACCCACCTATAAAAATCTATAAGAGATACAAACTACTTGATAGAGGTCATCTTGGTCACAAGAAAACATTTTCTCAATAATCAAGCTCATATTTATATGCAAAGCTCCTTGAAACAAGTTTGGATTTCAACCAAGCTACCTTTCTATCATGCTCAATCTTAATAACGTATGCCTATATGCATCCAACAGGTTTTATTGCCATTCAAATGATCATGTACTTCTGAAGTGTAAGTAATAATCTTGAAAATGTGAAGAAAGGGAAGAAAACTAGAAACCAAGGAACTTTATCAAGAATACAAAAAGTACCTAGGAGATAGGATGTTATATTGAATACTTCCTTGTTTTATTTCACATAGAAATTAAATGGTCTAAGATATCTTTCATTATTGGATTATATGGTTGTGATGATGTTTGTATTAGAAAATTAGGCTCATTAATCCTTTTAGTATAAACATATTTTGAGTCATATAGTGATCACCTAAATGGGATACAACTTACTCTCATGTTCATATGTATCTAGACTCAATAGTACTATCAATGTCCTTGGAAGTCATAGAAAGTGATGAAACATTGCTAGCAACAACTCCATCACTTTCCTTGGTATCTACATGTTGTGAGATTGTTGGTTAGTTAAGAAATCACATCAGGGAATCTTTTTAAAGAATGATTCAAAAGCATTTGAGGTAGAGATTGGTATAGCATTATTAATAATTAGATCACTTATTCCAATTGGTGATGTTAATGAACCCACAATAGGAACACTATTAGGGGTCTCATTCGAGGATAAAGCCTTAAAAAAAAGTATAATTTTTTTAAAAAATTATATCAACACACACAATTATTCTATCCACATCTAGAGAATAACAATGTTAGCTATTATGGGTATTATTAACTATAGGCAAGAAATATATGTTTAACAACATTGCTCACTAGCTTATCCTTTCCATGAGAAAGATCCTACCCAGGGTGTGTGTACCCAAAATTATGTTAGAGTAAGTGATGCAACCATTCTCTTGGGTAAAATATCAAAAATGATTTATGATCTGAATGGATAGAATGAGGACTTTGGTTGAACAAATAGTTTGTGATCTTTATTGTACAACACCAAAAATATATGAGTACACTTCTATACTCATATCAACTATCAGCCACCTCATTCTTGGGATAGAGGTGTCCTAGCAAAAAATGTATGGTGGATCATATTTTGCTCAAAAAAAATGAAAACTAACTCGATATATACTCAAAGGCATTGGTCACTCCTACATGGATCCCAAACATTTGGATGTACTAATGAAAAGGATCTTAACTAACCCCATTCTACTGTGTTTTCATTAGAATGTTTTGCATATTTTCATAATTGACACTCATTAGAATCTATCATGGTATTGATAAACCCATTCATGCTTGGCTTTAAAGGCTTCAACCTGGTCAATGAATGATGTTTAAAGTTGAGAGTGAATATGGGATCAGCCTACTAAAGCATGCAATGGATTTTTTGAGGCCAAAAAAATATAAAGATAATCAAGGTATTTCTCATGTGAATTCATGCTTGATATTCATTTATCCAGAAAAAAAATACCAAAATAAAAAAATAATATTGCAATTCAATTATTTAATAATGTAATCAACAAACATAAGATTTTTAGGAATGTATGGAAAGCACATGCAACAAAGTAATAGAACCAAAATTACATTACCATAAACATTGGTCCTAGATATGGTACCATTGAAAACTCTAAAATCAAAAGCTCTAAACAATGAAAGAGAAGAAAAAAATAACGAGCACCTATCTTTATCATAATTGTTAGTTCCTGAGTTAATACCCATGAGTTTGTAGTGAGAGAAATAAGGAAGAGAGCTATTGTTCTTAACTTATCGACAAACTTTATAATGTCTCTACATAGTAATCTGGTGTGCAGCTCTCTAGAGATCTAAATTGTATCAATAACTAAGCTTTGTACGGATCCATGAGGTGGTTGAGAAGCCTACTCTATAGACTCTATAAATTGAAAGAATGTCTACCTCAACTTGTGATGTAAACACCAAGTATTTTGAGCATGTGCCCTTTTCCAACAATAGGTATGAGTCACTATACTCTCTCACTCCTCATATTGCACATGCCTCCTCTCTCTACTAACTACAACTAAAGAATAATTTAAAACAAATGTAATATAATAGTATGTGCATTAATATGAGTATCCACATGTGTACTCCTCATTGTTATAAATCACATTGTGATAATTCTCTAATTGAATAGAAATAAATAACTCCCTAAGAATATGAATTCTAAAAACTAATTATTTATCTTTAGCAGAGTAAAAATAAAGAACTCCACCAAACATATCTCTCTATCAAACAAGAAGTGTTTTATCTATCTACACGAAAAAAAATAGTAGAACTAATCAAAAATCTAAAAATATTCAACATAGTGAGAATCTGATTAAGAGAAAATCTATACTTAACTAATCAAATAATAATCTTAATTATGGGAAAGGTAGTGCAAAATGCATCTTGGATGCAGGGTCCAAACCTCCTTGCACATAATGCAAGTGGAAAAGTATATACATACCCTTACATCAATCGACTTCCAAAGATATACTAGCTTCATGAACTTCATTGTATCTCACTATCATAGAAGATTTTTATCAGTAAGAGGATCATCTCTTAGATGCTTTAATTTTTCCTATCTAAAAATCCAAATTTACACTGAGAGAACCCACTAAGCATAAGAGCGATTGTTCAACTTCTACTAATAGATATTTGTTCTATCATTACTAACATATTTTTTAAATATATATTCAAATAAAAACTAGAAAAAAAAAATCACTGAAAATATCCAAATAACATTTTGGTAACCAAGACTATCCACATAGTAACTAGGTCCACTCAACACAACCTAATTAACTTGAGATAAAGAATTCACCAAATGATGTGGAATTAGGGCATATTCTAAAGTCTCTTGTAGGCCAATCCCAAGAAACTAATTGATATGCCTGAAACATTTAGGTGCTATTTGGTTTGATGTTTTTCCATTTTCACTTTCATGTTTTCCGCGTTTTCCCAGAAAAGCTGTTTAGGTGCTTGTTTTCATTTTCTCATTTTTGAGAAAACACGGGCTTGTTTTTAAGAAAATGAGAGAATGATAAAAAGTCATTCTCTCCCTTTGCCAGAGAACGCTCCAGCCCTCGTTCTCCATTTGATTTCGTGTGCGATTCCTCCCTTGCATCTGTGGGTCTGCTCGGCTTCTTCTTGCTTATGTAGGTCTGATCGACGCATTCCTCTGTCATAGGTAACACTAAAACTGATCAAAAATGTGGGTTTTATGGTTTTATGATCTCACTTTTTTTTGCTGCTATGTTTGAGTGGTGTTACATTTTTCAAATTATGAAGCACATGCCTAGCTATCCATTGCGGAGGCAACGTCTAATTCATATAGCTTGTTGCACTTTACATAACTTTATTCGACGCCATCACGCATTAGATACATTATTTATGGAGTACAATACATAACAAATGTTGATGCAAAATGATGAAGTAGATGGTGCAGAGCATGACCCAATTATAGTAGATGCAAGCCAAACAGCACAGATGGGACAAATTCGTGAAGACATAGCAGAACAAATGTGGAATGATTTTGATCAGAATAATACATGAACTCTTTTGATTTTAATTTTGTTCAAAATTATGCATGACCTCTTTTGTCAATCATTTTGTTTAAAAACATGCATAAACTCTTTTGTGAATGATTTTGTTCAAAATCATGTTTAAACTCTTTTATTAATGATTTTGTTCAGTTATGTATTGTTTTTTTAAGTTTAATTTAACATATAAAAAATATATTATATATTATACATACCAAATACATTTTTCTATTTTTATTTTTAGCAAAATATTTCCCAGCATATACACCAAATATATTCTCTGTTTTTGAAAAAATAATTTGAAAACCAGAAAATGACTTCCAGCAAATGAAAAACAGAAAATAGAAATTTTTTTCCAAACCAAACACCACCTTAGGTTGATTACCTCAAATTACTTTGACCAAAAGGATAACATGATAAGAGAGTTGAAGTGCCCAAGGTGATGATGAAATTTACCATTGTTGGTAATTTGAGAAATAGGTATGATGGTTGTTTAAGTTAAATTTAGTCTGGTTACACAGTCTCTAATACCTTGTTAAATAAATGGTAGATTAATTTTTATTAATGCATAACAAATATCAAAAAACTAAGCATATAGTTATAAAAGTGGTTACCATAAGGAGCACTCATTTGTATGCAAGGATTACTCATTTGTATGCAAGGAGCACTCTACTTTGGTAAAAAGCACACACATCAATTATGAATAACCATTTATGAATACTCTCTTTTCATAATTTTTACACCTTTTATAATTAATATTATTTAGATATTGAATGAATAATAATGTTCTTTTTTGTGAAATTTTAAATATAAAATTCTAAATGTTATAAATTGACTATTCAAAATTTGTGTATAATTTATACACAGTGTCACATGAGCATGCATATTTACCTAATATTGAAAGTTTTTAGGAATGATGTATAATTTGATACCAATTCGATTGGAATGGCTTCATCTCTTATGGCTATGCCAATTTTACACAAGGTCACATTTACATAATGTCACAATTTTAATGGCTTAAAATTGTATGGCTTGAATGAGTTCGAACAAAATGCTATATAAATATTTTAGTGCATTTGTCCCATACTACTAAAAGGTAAGAGGATGGAAAAAACACAACTAGGCATGCTCCTGCCCTAAAAAGTTAATTGGTTGGTGTAAGGAAGCTTTATGTACTAGTTGTTATAAACAAGCAAACTAAAAATTAAATAAGGACAAAAGGGTAAACACACAAAATGTTAATATAATTTCATATAATTCAATTCAAATAATCATTCGAATATTATGCCACAATGATTCCACAAACAACTAAATATCAAATAGAATGAAAATTTGCAATGTCAAACACATGAGTTTCTTAACATAAAAATATCTTCTGCTAAAGAAAAATGATGTGAGACTTGCCTATAACCAATACACTAATAGTCATGTTTTTGAATCTAATTTAATACTATATAAATCTAATACCAACAAAAGCATACTTATACTTTAACTTTCATGTCTTTACTCATTATATTCTCTTACAGGCACTTTCTTACTTTGATTGCTCTTATCGCTTCCAACACCCTACTTTCCAAAAAAATAATGGTGAGCTTCCCTCCCCACTAGTGCAAGCTTCAAGCCCAAATACTTAAAAATCAACTTCAGCAATTGATTCTCACTTTTCCTCTCAAGTAAAGTAAGAGTGAGTTCAATACATTCAAACAAACTCGAGATTGATTTTAGTACATTCAAATTCATATTCTTCTTGAGTTTTCACTCATCCACATGAGTAGAAAGAACCACTGGAGATTGATCTCTAGGTATAAACCCTCCACAATTACTTAAACAAAAAAAAATATAAACATTTTGAAAACCATTGTTTTAGCTCCCTTCCTTTTTAAAAGTGTTAAGGACTTACATAGTGAAAATGACTATTCAAACAAAGTAAAAATATAAACATCGTTCGAGTAAAATATAAACATTTTGAAAACCATTGTTTATAGGAGCACATGTAAAAATGACTTACATAGTGAAACTTGTTCAACTCTCACAAACATGTTCAAGCAAACTACTCTAGAACCTATTTCACATATTTAATAAGCTAAGGTTGTTTGAACAAATTCAAATGAATCACCATGATGATAATCTATACATATTCTACAAATAACTATCATATGAACACATTTAAACAAAAATGAATAGATTGTTTCCATACAAAATTTGGAAATCCAATTAATTCATAGACATTCAAATAAAACTAAATAAATAGTTTTAATATATCTTTCAAACATCTTTTTCAACAGTTCCAAACAAAGCTAAATAGAGAACTTCTAGATACCTACTAGAACTTATCACATTCAAATGTATTCAAACAAAATTAAATTGAGAGTTTCTAGACATCTTTTATAGCTCGTGTTTTTTGAACTCATCAGAAAAAAACTAAATAAATAAAATTTTATTGAATTATAGAACTTATCCCAGTCAAGCATAATTGTTTGTGGGATACCAACAACATAGTAGTCTAGATAGTCAATGCATAAGTATGTGCCCTTTTAAATATGCGTATTTGATTCTTGCTCTCTATCTTCCCTCTACTACTGAGATGAGGATGACCCTTTCTCGTATCTCTAAAGTCCTAAAAAAATATTTGAGGTTCTTATACTAGTCCAAGATATCTCCTTGTTGATAGAACATCTTTAAATGAGGAATACAAGCATTCCAAATATCAAAGAAAACTTCAAAAGATAAAAGATTCATTTGGTCTCACTCAAGCATGTTTGAGAAAAGTAAATTGAGTCACAACTATGCTTCAAAAACATTCCTTAAACTATGTTTTAAAATAATTGATTTGTATTTTAAAGAAACCATATTAACAACTATGATGCTTATGAAGTCAAAAGTATAATTATAATTATTACCATACCATTTTTGATCTTTTATGACTTAGAGGTTTGAAAAAAGAAATACATATTTGCAATAGTCATAAAGTGTAGTTTGTCTTGCCTAAAAGGAGTATAAGTGTAGATGACTCATCGGTAGAACAAGTATAATTTACATGTTAAAATATTAAAAGCACAACTATAAGGAGATCATCCTTGGTAGTGATAAACTAAGATTGATAACTACAATGTATTCCAAGAGGGGACTAGATCAATTCAATATCTATCTACCCTTTATTTGATAATCAAACCTTATATTAACATAATAATATAGAAATTTCATCATATACAAGGAAGTAAACCAATCTCATAGTCTAAGTATCTTTTCTAGACCCAAGCTTATCTGTTCAACTTAAGAAATAGTTAGTTCATTGTTACTTAGTCCAACTACTTATATAATCTATGTGAGATTAATATCTAAATTTATATCTATTTTACTACTTATATGACTTATTTACTTATAGATCTCTATTAGATGAAATCAATCACTTAAAGAGCTTTTGATATCATATCACAAATAATAAGTTTTACTACTATAACAAAATCATAATAAGTTTTTGGCACTATAGCTAGAGATTTTTTTAGTTTGATTAGTCAATTTGAGTTGAAGTAATTATCTTTACAAGATGATAGGTCTTTTTAAAGTTGGTTTGATAATAATTTGTCTTTAGTGTTTGTTTTGTGTTTATTTTCATTTTGTCTTTTTTTTTGTTTTTTTTGTAGCCACTAAACTTATATGAGCCAATGTTTTGGAGCTGAGTTAAAACTTATGAACCCAAAAATTGAGAGAACAAGTAGAATTAACTTAAGATAGAATGCTAAGAGAGAGAATGTGAAAGATAATGATAGTAATAAAAATTATCCACAAGGACTATTAAGAAAAAAGTAAGTTTGGTGTATTTAAGATTTATAGATTAATGAAAATGAAGGTTAAACTTGATGCATTTTTCAATAAATTTAGAGTTCAAAAGGATAAAAGACTTTGGATGGGAAAAATAGTCATTATGTAACAATAGTTTTGACCTTGTGTATCAAGTGGAAAAAGCCAATATTCTATAGAATAGATGGTATGTGTTTTAACCCAACAACAATACCCCCACACAACCATCAAAATATATGAAATCACAAAAGCCAATCATATGAAATCATGAAAATATACAATAGAAAAAAAGATAATTTTAGAAAAAAAATTGGAGTAACTCAATAAGATATAAAATAAAAAGAGCCTTGATTTCTAATTAAAACCACTCAAATGTAGCAAAAAACCCATCATTAACAGATAACATTCATATGATACTCACAAAGACAAATAAGGTGAATGATCTATAAGGGAATCAAATAGAAAGGATTCAAACATGACTAGAATGCATAAATAGAAGATAAGAATTATTTGGAATTAACTTGGACAACTAGCACTAATGATGATGATGAAGAATACGGGCGGGTTACCAAGTGATACCAACATGAATCCAAAATATTTCATGTCCATAATACTCAGAAGAAGCAAAAAAATTAGAAGAGCAAATAAAATAAAATAAAAATTCAAAAGTGGATGTTGAAGTCAAAGAAGTTGTGACTGAAAGGTCATGATTTTCCCAAAGTCATGTCGCTCAACATCTTGCCATTTCATACCATGACTTTTCCTAAAGTCATTGTGCTAATAGAACTTACCGCCAATTTAAACACTCCCTATCACATGTGAATATGTGGATTTGGAGGAGGAGATGCAGATAATTGAAGGAACAACTAGAAGAATGACATGCCAGCAAATGACTATGAAAATGGTAAATAAACTTTTTATGTTAATATTTCTTTTCCATGGTAGTTTAGAAAGGGAAAGCTAGATAAGCGATTCTAGAGATTCTTGAATTTCTTCGGAAAATTAATTCTCAACATTCTTTTCATTAAAGTCATATCTTAGATGTCCTATATATAACTTTATGTCAGACATCATGGGTAGCAAGAGAAAATTGGCGATATATGGAATAGTGAACATGGTCAAAAAGTATAGTATAATCATTCAACATAAACTTTTTTAAGAAGAAAGATCTGAGAAATTTCATGATTTTGTACAAGTAGCACACTCTTTGGAAGGTACTATTTGACTTGGTATCATGTATTAATTTGATGTTATTGTTCATAGTGTGTAGGTTAAATCTCAGTGTGATACCACTAACTTCTCTCTCCCTATAGATGGTAGACAAATTAATCAAATTTCCAAGGGGACTATGGAAGATATGCTAGTCAAGGTGGTAAGTTTATTTTTCCTACTAATTTTATAGTGTTAGATATGAAGGAATACCCATGTGCCCCATTGATCTTGGGATGGTCATTCCTAGCAACTGGGCTAACTTTAATCAATATCAAGAAAAGCAAATTCATATTTCATGTGGACAAAGTGCAAGTGAAATTCAATCTATAGAGAAGTCAGTAGATTCTAAATGATGCCAAAAAAAATTACTAGAGAATAGATAGTCTCTTATCCAATATTGAAAGACAAAAAATATATTTTAGATGGAAGGACTTCTTGAATGATTATTGGCCCAAATAAAATAGAAAAGCTAATGAACTAGCATAAATTCTAGGTGTAGAAAATATTATTATAGACTTAGATGTAGATCATTGTTTTGAAGTAGGATTTGTGGAAGGAAAAAACCCAAAGTCAAAAAAATTTGAAGAGTGAAAGAAGAGACTAAAACAAAAAAAATCATAATGTTAGAACATGGTGGATTTATGAAAGTGAATTTTTGAATCTTTAAAAAAAGTTCTAGAAGAAGAAAGTACATTAGTGAATGATGATGTACAATGAGAAAGATAAATTAGATATAATAATTACTGAATATCAAAAGGAAGAAGAGGTGAAGGTTTGTGTGTAAAAGAAAGTCATGACTTTTGCAAAAAATGCAACTTTACACACATTAAGAAAGAAGTCATCATAGTAGATGAAATTGTGACTTTGATGAAACAAAAGCTTAAAAAAGATGCCATGACTCAGCCTAGCACCATAACTCTACTATTACATAAATAAAATATTAATGTCATGTCTTCACTAAATTTTATGGCCTTATTGAAGAGGAACACACTCAATGATGTCATAACATTTCATAAATTCATGTTTTTTTGCTGAAGAACATCCCAAAAAAGGCACCTAATAGATAGTCCTATGTTGAAGAAGAATTTTGGAAGATAAGTTGAGGAGAGAGATTACATGGTGAAGTTAGCATGAGCTACTAAAATTATCAATTGATATGGAGGTGAAAAGTTAGTCTAGCTAAAGATATTAAATATAGCACTATTTGGGAGGCAATCCAATATTTAATTTTATGTCATGTTGTCATAAGTTTTTTGTGTATACATTCACTCGAATATTTATACATACATCGATAGAAGTCATGACACTCATACCTCTTCACAACTTTCTATCAAGTCAAATAAAGTTGTAGCATTCAAACCCATTCATCAGTTTCTATCAAGTCAAATGAAATCACATCACTTAAAATTAGTAAATGACTTTCTTATACAACAAAATAAAGTCATGACACTCAAACTCCATCATGACTATCTTTTTAAGAGAAAAGTCATTGACATGCACAAAGTCACACCTATTTTTTAGCAGCTATGACTAAAATGTTAACTTTATAAAATTAACTAATCCTAATTTTTTTCAAAAAATTTTCCTCCTTTTCTCCATTTCCAATGAAACTTACTGCAATACATATTTTCGAAATTGAAGCTAAAATATAGGAAAAAATGTTGATTTTGAAGCTTAGGAAAGGACGAGGAGAGATTGAGATGTGTCACAAGGCTAAAGGAAAGATATATAAGCCACTCATTATCAAGTCATGACATTTAAACTGATATTTTTGAAAAAAAAAGGAACTAATGGATGATATCTATCCTAGTTAAGAAGGGCATTTTGAGGGAGCAAGGATTTGTAGAAATTATTTCACTTTTCTAGTAGATGATACAAAGGAGGAATTGAGACAAATTTTGCACCAACATGGAGAGGGACAATGTGACAATCATTGAGGAGTTTTACTCTTATTTTGAAGATGTGCAAGATAGGTGGTGCAACATACGAGAAGTTTGGATATATTTTGATAGAAACTTTTATTAATTTAATCTTTGAATTACATGAGGTTGTGGTTGGTAAGGCCATTAAAACTCTAAAATGGAACCAAACAACAAGGTAATCATCAAGACATTGATAGATGACAAGGTTAATTATAGTATTTTCAAAAAGTTCCTTTAAATACTTAGTGAGGGGAGAACTCACATATGAGAGTAAGGTTTGGTTGTACTTTTATGTATATTTTCCAATAGACTGCTCACCTTTTCACCATCATACAATATAGGGTGATCTTGCTTTATGTCATGGTGAGAGGTTACAAGATCCATGCGGTAAATATATTGGAAAAGTCAATTCTCAATATTCGTTGAGAGAAATTATTATGGTACATTATTCACTCCTCCTTGATTATGATGTTATGTTGAGATAAAAGAGCTTTGACTTTTAAAGATATAGACTAGATGTGTACATGAATATCTCTTTTTATATGGGTGGGTATGAAGAGAATGCTTAAAGGAGAAAAGAAGAAGTTCTAGCCTTCCTCAAAGCTAGCATAAAAATAATGAAAGAAATTACAAAAAGATTTAATGAATCACTATTTAAATATGATTTTCCTATGGGTAGATGGGGAGGAGAATTGGAAGAATTTCTCGCCTTTATGTAGAATATGAAGTTGGAGGTTGATATTAAAGAGATTTGATTAAATATAAAGATAAATTTGATGAATAGTTGTTTGAAGGCAACATTGGAGGAAAAGGACAACAAATGAGAAAATATGTAAAATTAGAGGTGTCAAATAGGCCAGGCAGCCATGCCACAACATGGTTCAGTCATGCCTGGCTTGGGGCCTGGCCCAGTTCATCCATTCTTGGCCCGGCATGACATGGTCTGGAAACATGCATCGGACTAAGTCGGGTTGTCCCTTGGCATGGTTTGTGCCATGCTGGTGCAGCATGAGCCATACCTCGTGCTAGGCTGGCATGAGCCATGCCTCATGCCAGGCTAGGCATGAAGATATTTGAATGAAACTGATGTCAATTGGCATGTTGGATGACATAGGATATAATAGTCATTTTGGTGATGATCAGTGAAAGTTTGTTAAGGGTTCAGTAATCATTACGAGGGGTAAGATGGTGTGTAATTGACATCTTACTTAGGCAAGAGTGCCTTGAGATCAAACAAATATTGTTCATCATAAGAGAAATACTGGCTGGAAAAAGCCATATATCACCTTTTCATTCTCATCCCCCCTCGAGGAGAATGAATATTTTCGATCTAATTCATACTGATATTTGCTCTATACATAGTTTAATACTTTGTGGGGCCCTTTATTTTGTCATATTCAATAATGATTACTCTAGGAATGTGTGTGCATATACAATTAAAATGAAAGATCAAGTTTTTCTATTCTTTCATGATTTTCATTCTAGAGATGAGAGAAAGATCAATAGAAAATTGATTCTCCATACTTTCTGATAATGAGAGAGAATATCAATGTCAGTTTTATAGTAATTGTGTATCTCATGGTATTAGACAATAAATGACACCAGCCAAGATATCACAATTAAATGACATTGCTGAGAGGATAAACTAGATAATTTAGGAGAGAGTTTAATGCATACTTTTTCATGCACATATTCTCAAAGAAATTTGGGGAGAAGTTATCTGTATGGTTGTTGATTTAATAAACATATGTTTTTCCGCAGCCTTAGATGGAAATATTCTTAATATAATCTAGAATATGAAAGATATCTCATATGTTTACTTGTGAGTTTTCAGCTGCAAAGCCTTCGCTCATATTCCAAAAAATGAACTCAATGACACTAAACTTCCATGTATCTTCATTGGATACGGTCATGAGGAGTTTGGGTATAGATTGTGAGACCCACTTTTCAAGAAGCTTATACAAATCAGAGATGTGGCTTTCTAGAGGACTAATTTATGTATTACAATTTATAGTCATTCGAGTAAAGACGTGAGTGAACCCATAGAGATTTCTATTTGCACAGATTCGGTGCCAGTTCCTTCTAGAGATTAGTTTGTCAAGGAGAAGGAATTGATCACCTACATGATATTTCTATGCCTCATGATACTACTGATACTTCTGAGCCACATGATATACATGATATTATCAAGCACTAAGATATACCTATTGAGGAGGTCAGAAACCATATTCTAGCTGGAACTAGTTAGACCTAGTTGTTCATCATGATATATCTTAGTCTGAATTGAAAAGATCATTTAGGTTTTGCTAGATATCTTTTAGACTATGAGATTACATATTACTCATGGATGCTTGTGAGCCTGAGACCTTTTAGATGGCTATCTCTTCTAAGAATATAGAGGGATGGCTTTGGGCTATGCAATAAGAGACTAAGTCTCTTAAAGTCAACCAGACTTATGATCTGGTACCCTTTCAGAAAGGAAAAAAAACTTTGAAAAGAAAATGGATTTTTAGACTAAAACCCAGTGATTATGGCTCTCAACTAAGATACAAGGCTCAATTAATAATCAAAAAATTTAGTCAAAAGAAAGTAATCGGTTTTAATGAGATCTTTTCTCTGTTAATAAAGATATCTTCTATTCAAGTAATTCTGAGTTTGGATGTTAGCTTGAACTTAGAAATTGATCAACTTGATGTGAAGACCATATTTTTTCATAGTGACCTACATGAGACTCTCTATATGGATCAGCCTGATGGATTCATTGTAGAAATGAATGAAGGTCTCATTTGCAAATTAAACAAGTGCTTGTATGGTCTCAAACAAGCTCCTAGATAGTGGTATAAAAAATTTTATCCGTTCATGGAATCTCATGACTTTCAACATACATCTTGTTATCACTATGTATTTGTCAGTCATCAATTGGGAGATGATAGACTTATACTATTATTATATATAGATGACATATTAATTAATGACCTTAACAGCGCACTAATTGATAGGATTAAGGAAGAGCTAGGAAATGTCTTTTCTACGAAAGACGAAAATCCAATCAGATAGATTTTAGGGATGAGTATCATCCATGATAGGCATTTTAGGCATATCTGGTTATCTCAAGAATGATACAGCAATAAATTTTTTGAGAGATTTATCTTGAATGAGTCTAAGCTAGTCTCAACTCACTTAGCTAAATATTTTAAGTTGAGTGTCGAGCATAGTCCTAAGACTAATGAGGAAAAGAGAGACATGAGTTGTACTGCCTATGCCTTAGTAGTTGGCAGTCTTATGTATGTTATGGTATATAGTAGACTAGATATAGTACATGTAGTCAGTGTTGTCGGTCATTTTTTCTCAAATCCAGAGAGATATCACTATGTTGTAGCAAAATCTATTCTAAGGTACTTATTGGGGGACTTCTCAATTATCTTTGTACTGAAGTTGAGTTCATTGTAGCTACTGAAGCTTACAAAAAAACTTTATGGGTGAGAAGGTTTTTTGTGGAGTTGGATCTGTGATAGATACATAAATTATATGGGATGATAGTGAATGCTATACATCTGTCTAAGAATTCGACCTTCCATAGCAGATCAAACCATATTGATGTATGATATAACTGGGATATGAGATGCATTAGATAAAAAGTTGGTTGTACTTGAAAAAGTACACATAAATAAAAATGTCATCGATATGTTTATGAAATCATTGTCATCGATAAAGTTTAATTTCTCTAAGTAATGTACTAATAAATGTCTTCTCACCTAGAAATGGGCAGAGTATTTTTATAAAAATTATAGTTTTTCTGGGCAGAATTTTTTTGGCATAGGATGTGTTTCTGCCAATATCATTTATTGTTTAGAGTTCTAGAAACTAACTCACAAGGTCTTCCCCATCTCTCTCTCTCTCCACCACACATATTGATTTTAATATTGCAATTTATGTATTTATGTATTTGTATTTAAATTATAATATATGTATACATTGTGTGTGCAGATAATATATATATAATCATAATGTATTTATAATTTTAGTGTGCATAGTGTGGATACTGCTAGTTTCTACTTTTTGTGTGTAGGAGTGTATGCCATAAGGAATTAGATCTTGGATAATTTTGATGAACTGAAAGCAATGGATAGAATCTTCTCATTAGTCTAGAAATAGCTATGCTATCACTTTATTGATTTTGAGTCGTAAATCCAGTGAGTTGATCCTATCACCTAAAGAATAATATAGAAAGAGATCCAGAGCATTTATCCCAAAATACCAAGTTTATGTTTTTGTACTAAATTATTTATCTCTAAAGTTTTATATCCTAGAAAATACTTTTGGTCCAAAATATAAGTTTTGGGCATATTGTGCTTTACAAACTTCTAGTACATGTGCAGTAGTCTTTAGTATTTATCATTTGATTTAGCATATTGTTGTTGCTTGAACTTCATTTTCATTGGATGTATTTATTAGACTTTTTATATTGAGGATTTTTTTAATTTTGAGTTGTTAATTATTTGCTTTCATTATTTAATTAACCATTATTTTGGTACTTTGTGGTTTCGAATAACCATGATCAAAATTTTCTACCTCGACACAAACACATGAGTGTTATAACATAGAAAACCCCATGGAACATTTTTATTGTAACTTTACAAATTGATTCTCAGATTGCACTGTCTAATGCAACTCTCGTGTGAAGTTGGAGTATTTAGTATATCCAAGCACACTCTAGATGGTTTTAATATTATCAAAAAAAAATTCTTCTATTTTTTCTCTCACCCCTTTGAATGGAAAACATCGCTAAAAATGCATAGGTCTAACCCCTCAATTAATAGTAGAACAAAATAAAAATGTACTTATTAAAAACCTGTGTGTTCACCTCCCTTCTTAAAATGAGAGAAGGCTTATCTAAAAAAAACACATAAGAAAAGTGTTACATTAGCAAAACTATTTTGGCTCAGTTGATTAGGTTTGAGTGAATCACTCTGCAACCTATTTCATATCTTTAATATGCCAAGTTCATTTCAAAATATTCAAATGTATAACTCCAAAGGCATTCATAATAACTTCTAGAAATAGTTTTGATCCAAATTCATTCAAACAATAATACAAAAATAGTTTTCGAATAACTTCTAGAATTCAACTTGTTTGAATGCATTCAAATAAAACAAAACAAGGAGTTTCTATATAGTTTCTATAACTCATTTCATTCAAAAGCTTTTGAACAAAACTACACTTAGTTTTCAGTTAACAGATAGAGCTTTGATCAATGGAACACAAGCAAATGAAACTAAATGTGGAGTTTCTAATATCTTCTAAAACTCATCTCATTTGAACTCATTCGAACAAAGTTGAACTAAGAGTTTTTAGACAAAATTTATTGGAAAACATTAGAATGAGGAACAAAAATATTCTTAACACCCACAAATATTTACAAATTTGAAGTCTAGCTAGGCTTCATTCAATCTTATTCAAGTGAAACCTTTTGAATTACATTTGGTTTTCAATAATAGTTAAAAAGAAAGTTAAAAGATATATTTGTGTTTTAGAAATATCTTATTACAATCACAATTTTAAATAACACAAAACAAACAATATAAAATTAGCCAACAAAAAAATATGAGATTAAGGAATCAATTTAGATTTTATTGCCCTATTAATTATTTTTTCGTGACAAATATATGCCATGCATATATGTCTATAGTTAATTATAAAAATGAGATCATGTAGGTGATGTATTCAAGACTTGGTGATCATATATGTACATCACTACTAATTTGATAGGGCACGTGTAGTCTATTTTCTCCTATTCCTGGTCAGTCATAGACACATGTTTCACTACATTAACTTGCTTAATTTTGATTAATACATTGAATACAAGGGCTAGATCTACTTCTTGTAGTATTAATCCATTTCATCAAAATCCTTTATATTTTATTGTGGATTCAATTAAAAAAAATCATGATGTATTAATGTTTTATTTATTTAGTTACTATGGTAATTTGTAAGTTACTCTTTGTAATATATGAGCTTGTCAAGGATAAGGAAGATCTACAAGGAACAACAATAAGGCTGACCTTCATATAGCCCCTAGCAATATTTGTAATATTTAATTTTTTTTAATATCTTATCATCCATTAGGAATTAATGTTTAAGATGTGGTGCTCAGGAAAATTACTTGGAGTCTAAACATAGATCATTCATAAAATTAATCTATAATTTTTAACAAATAATTTTTAAATATATTTAATAATTTCATTGTTTTTGTAAAAATATTATATTTGGATACTACAACAAAACTTCAAATTAATGACATTTTATTCCTTGATGCTTTCAAAAAATGTCATTATTCTATTTGTAATTAGACATTTAATGACATTTTTCTAAAAGCGTCATTATTTGGAAAATGTATTCTATTTTTATGGCACTTACTAGAAGTGTCATTGTTACTACAACAAAACTTAAAATTAATGACGCTTTATATCTTGACGCTTTTATAAAATGTCATTATTATATTTGTAATTAGACATTTAATGATACTTACTAGATGTGTCATTGTTAAGACTAATAGGTTAGGAAAATTTCTTAACTCCTTAAAAATTTTCAAGGATTAAGGGGCTGAAAATTAAAAACTCTATCACTTTTATTAGTGTCATGGATGTGAAAAAATTAATTTTGAATTTATTGATTTGTAACTAATTTCTTATGTTTTTTTTTGTATAATAAGTAATAATATTTTAAATTTTACTCTAGATTAATAAAAAAATTATCAAATTTTAGTTGAAAATTATTTATTAAAAATAAATAGAAATTATGATAAAATTAAAAAAAATTAAATATTTTTACATTCAAATTTGAATTTTTTATTTATAAAATAAGTAATAATATTTAATTTTAAAATTAATCTATTAATATTTAATTTATCCCTAGGAGAAATAAAAATAAAATGTAAATATAAGGTGATTTAATAAAATTATGTGATTAGTTTAATATTATTTTTAACTTAATTTAATATAATGAAGAATCGATCGCTAAAAAGACTTGCGGATCTTCTTCATCACGTTCGGTCATTTCCAATAGTTCAGCTTCAAGCTCGCGTCTCTGATATCATTGGCCATATTTGCAGCATTCTGTAAGTTTCCTCATTAAGTTTCTAATTGTATCTTCTCTTCCATACATTTAACTTTTATCAATAACTAGTGCATTGAATCACTGGAATTGACGAGGTTAACCTATTGGCAATCAGTAGTCGTCAGCACACTTAAGCATTTACATGAACCACTACCACATCTCAACATTATTTTAGTTACGTTCTTGTCAGTACAACTTCAAACACAACACCATTAACTACCCACTCTTTACCCATTTCAGTTGTTGACTTATACTTAGTCTTTTCCTTATTTTTCTTTTAAGTTGTGGTAGTTTCTTTTGTAAAGTCAGTGGGGGTGTTCTCCCACATAGTGGGGTGTTTTTCAATTTTCTTTAATGCCTATTTGAAGGCTGATTGGGTCATGAATGTAACGGACAGAAAAGAGCAAGCTCCATATTTTCTACTCACCAACTGCTCGAAAAAATTCTTCTTCCATTATTTGTCTTGTTTCTCTAAGAATCCAATATATTGATTCTCTAAGTATTCACGGAACATCTTTATATTATATATTGTGATAATTTTTTTAGAGAATTTGGATGAGAGGGTGAGAGATAGGATTTTATATGATATTTTAATCCAAGCTGGGAGAGTTCTGAAGTTGCACTTTGCTCGGGATAAGGAGAGTGACAAATTCAAAGGATATGCTTTTGCAAAATATGGAACTCGTGAGATTATAGACTATGCTGTCAAGCTTTTCTCTGGTCTAGTGGTTATATATTATCGAACACTAAAGTTTACGGTGTATCCATTATTTTCTACAAGCATTTGACTGTATGTGAATTTATCTCTTCTGCTGGATCCAGTTATTGTACTTCCTGTAGTTTCTCCTACTGCCCATTAGACATGATTTTGCCTGTTATGAATTAAACTAGCAAAACTCTTCTTTGTGCAGATTTCTGGGCAAGATAAACTACAGAACATCTGTAATGTGATTGTTTCTTCCCCAAATTCATCTGGAATGCCAATGCATTCTCCTTTGCTGCTGAGTGGAAGTGAAAACTCACTTCAATCCAAGCGATTGTTTGCGTCATGTAGGGGATCATCCTATTCTTCTCCCCGTTGTTATTCAAGAGGTACTATACTTCTAGAACATTCATGAGTTATGATTCCTTTCTGGGTCTATTTTATTTAGCGTCTCTTGTGCTGTATACTTTTTGATTTTATTCAGTGTCAGCCTTCCCTAATAGCATGAACCATCCCAATGCATATGGGTCACCTTTCTCTGGCATTTCTTATGATTTGGGTCAGAGACTTTCTGGGTCGCCACTTGGGTCCGGCGGCCAGTTAAGGTCCGGAAGTTATGATAGGAGTAGTAGTATACCATACCCATCCTATTGGTAATCTTTAAAAGTTTTTATTTTTAAGCTTCAAATGCATCAAGTATATGTTTGTCTCTATGTATAAGAAGCCTGATATGTAGTCTGTTTGGAGTGTGCTGTGAAACTTTATTTATTTGTGTATTTTGTGTAGACTCTGCAATGTTGTTTATTAAGTTTAGTAGCTTCACTTAGTGGATACCTCCTAATTTACTATTTCTGAAAGCTTCATCATTCTAATTACCTTTTTCTTTAACATTGTCTCATCTTTCCTAGCTTAGCATTTTATTTGACAATACCTTGTTTGTTCATGGAAAATTACTGTCATGATTAAGTAAAAATCGCTAGAATAGTTTTTTTTCACCCTTTACCCAATCTCCCTTACCAACCTCAGGGTAGATGTAATGACAATTTTTTATACATTAGTGATGGTTTAAACACGTCTATAAAACTACTAGAATAGTTAGTTTCAAGGAAAAATGTATACTTTGATGATTAAATTGTAGTGTTAGATGTTGATAATGGAGGGATGATGGAGTGGCCCTTGTTCGTTGTGTATCTGTAGCATAGCTTGATCCAACTTACTAGCCGTCTAGACTAAATTTGGTTCGAGTCTTATGCTTGACATGGGTCATGTTGGGCCTTGGGGTGGTGCTTGTGAGACTGTGATTTGAGCATACATGATAGCTACAAAAAATGTCATGGGTTGGGTGTGATCAGGGTGGGCATGTGATTTGCCTTCTGACACATGACCCACCTTGAACCATGTTTTCTTTAATACAACAACTATGCAACCATTCCATTGAATGTTGTAAGTGGGTGGAATCCAACGTTGGATTTTGTTTGGTTTGGTAAAAAAATTATACAATTCTCCTCAAATTAGTTGTTAAGGTTAGAACACTAAGCTTAGATAAAATAAAAAGTAAGCTGAAAACTATTTAAGATTTATATAAAAATGTATAATGACTAATTTATAATTTGTATATAAATTATAATAATAGTTTTTATATATTCATTATAATATTAATTTATTAATATAATTTATAGAATAATATCCTATTTTATTATATCTTTTCTTTAGAGAAAATTAAATATTTTAAAAATAAATATATTTATAACTACATAAATAATAAAAATGTATGATTTTTAAGAATAAAAAAATAGAGATATATTATATATTTCATCTCCTAAAATAGAGATATAAATAAAAAAAATTTAAAATTTTATATAAAAAAATTTTTGAGTTGTGATCTATTTGAGTCAAGTTACTAGTTTGTCGACTAAACTAGTTAGCATGTTTAGTCATGCTCGAACTCGAATTGATCTTACATGAGTTGAGTTTTGATCGAATTTTAATTGAGTTGAGTCCGAGTAGCTTGTGAGTTGTCTCATCTCATTAGCACCTAAAGTTATAACCACAAATTAACTAATTCATTGATAATATTCCAAAATGTGAATCTATTCCATAATGGAACATGATAATATTTTGGGTGGCTAAATATATTTTTCTTGATTACTCTAATATTTATAAATGATTTTTGATTCATTGAATATTCTTGAGTGTTAATTTTTTTCTAAGTATCACAATAAGATGGTGACTTTCAAATTTTTATTTATCTCACAATTTTCATAGAGGAGGTGTTTGGACAGTCATTTAAGACTTTCCTCATGAAAGAAGATATGGATATCATAATATCATCAACAGATGTGTCATCTAATTGTCTTATGTTCTATATATGGTAAGAGAAACATTTAATATGTTTTTCATATATTTTAACTATCTTATTTATGCTTTAATTTTTCATAATGAGAATTGTATTTTATATTAGTTAAATTTAAAATATTAAAACTTTTATATATTGTGTGAAATTAAATCAGGCACCTGCATACAAAGATGGTTGATGCTAAAGAGGCAGAGTGATTTATTTTTGTAAATCCAACCTTGGTTTCCAAAGCTAGATTGGGAGAAACAAGCAAGAAAAATAGGTCAAGGGTTATAGCTAATCGGTTGATGAATGCAAATAATGCAGATTTTGTTTTTATTCCATATAACCCTGGGTATGTTAGTTAACATAAGTAAGATTATAAGTATGCATATTTATCAAATTATAAATATTATGTTGTTACACTAATGTTAATTTTTTAGTTGTCATTGGGTATTGGTGGTACTTGACATAAAGACTTTGATTGCCTATTACCTTGATTCCTTGCATCATCAACCTTCAGATGATCTTAAAGACATTGTTAATATGTAAGTTTTTCCCTTCTTATTATAGAATGAAGCATTTGTTGGTAACAAAAATTTTTTTTTTAATGCAGGGCTCAAAGAAATCTTCACTTTAAAAAACATACATCATCAAAAAGAGAGCCTAATTGGGTTGTACTAGGGGTACATAACTCATTAACTGAGTAATATAATATTTAGTTTATTCTGCTTAATTTTAAACTTTTTACAATATGACTTGCAAGTAACTCCATATATATATATATATATATATAATGATTTTATTTTTTATTCAGTGCCCAAGACAACAAGGTAGTGTTGAATGTGGATACTATGTGATGAGATATATGAGAGATATCATTCTTGATCAAGGATGTCTAACAACAAAGGTATGTGTTGATTTGTTGTTTCTCAATATATCAGGTTTTTTTTATTTTCCAATTTTATTGATTAAAATAATACTTTACTTTTCAACAGTTTAATGGGAAGAAATCATACAACAAAGATGAGTTGGATGAAGTACGATCTGAATGAGTGATGTTGGTGACTCAATTAATACTTTCCTCGGTTTGAAAAGTATTGGGGACACCTTTTTGTATTGAAACATGAATAAATTTTAGCATTTCCAACTTTAACTTTTGATGAGGTTCATAATTTATATCTCTTTTGACCCAAACTATGACCGAAGGCAAATTGTTAGACATAATCATTTGAAGACATTTTAGTATTTTTCTTAAACATTCATTATATTTCTCTAATTTTCATATATTGAATTACGTTAGTATATTGTATGCATGATTCATAGGCGTTTAAAGGTAAACTTATATTTGGTCAAGTTAGGAGATCTTCCAACTTTGGAATGGTCCATGAACTATTGTGATAATAAAGGTATTTTTTATAATGAGATCAAAGTTATTACTTATTACTTTCTATTAAATATTCAAAACCTGAATATGCAATTGGAATTTTTTTGTTATCATACTATCTTTTGTTTATGTTGTCAACCATAGATATTTTTTTTTGTAGATTGCCAATGGAAAAAATTGTGATTTCGACTTTTGGCTTCAATACTTTACCACAACATTGTAAATTACCTTTTCACCATTATAAAACACAATTATTATTTCAAGGGACAATTTTTTTTTTCACGCAGCCTTTTTTTTATTAATGAATCTAAAACTATAAGTTGATTGGATTACTATATTTGTGTAATCAAATAGAACTTGAAATTACATTACATAGCATCTCATCGAGTTTTTTTGATGTGTTGGGAAGATGGAAAGTAATTTAACTTTTCATTTTATTATATTTAATTGGTTTTTGTAGTCTTTTTTCAAGTTGTTTGTGAGATCTTTAAACTCACTACACACATACAGGTTTTAAATTAATTATTATTGTTTTGTATTTTAAAAAATTTGATTAACTTTTATGCCATAATTGATAAATCTCATGCTTTATATTTTATCCATTACTACTAACTCTATTTTTGTTGTTGTTAAATTTGTTTAATCGTATATATTAATTGTTATATAAATTATTTTTATGATATGTTGTTATCATTCCTGTTTTTTTTCCAATGCTCTATAATATATTTTTTTCTGCAAGTGTAAGTATTTATTGTTCATCTTTTTGTATGCAGATTACCTTATTTGGAAATTAACTCTCAACTTTGTCAGGCTAGCATGAACCAGTTTTATGGAGATAAGGCACAATTGGGTTGCATATATCAAAAATTTTGAATTGAATTTAAGAAATGAATGTTGAAATTGTGTTATATTTTTTTTGATTTGTAAGAAGTCCGAGTTCCCCATTGTACTTGAAAACTATATTCTTGGTATGGATTGTAAAGAATGTTGTTCTTATGTGCATGCAGTATTACAATAACAAGTGAAAATATATTTTCAATAATTATTAAATTTAAATTTAATTAAATCATATATTAAAAAAAATATATGATTTTTTACTAAGTGTCATAGTATTAAAAAAAATTACGATAGCTACAACATATAATGATGTTTTTTTTGCAGTGATGTTGAATCATACCTTGACGCTAAAATAAAATGTCATTGTTTATTAACAATGACACTTTATTTTAGCGTCAAGGTATGATTCAACGACACTACAAAAAAAATGTCATTATATGTATAGACTTTTTATGTCACGCTAGCGGATGATGCTATCGATAAGCGACATGATTTATATATAATGATGCTTTTTAAGCATCTTTGATTATGTTTTTTGTTGTAGTGGGAATGATATGATAGATATTCAAAATGTAGTAGATTCTTCATGGAATAAGATATGATAGAATAGGCAATACAAGCTTCGTGCCTAACTTAAGCATATGAAAAGCCTCAATAATCTAGTGGCAACAAAATAATAATAATAAAACATCTCGGAAGATTTTCTCCCAAACTAACTAGGATTGGTTGTGTGATTAGTTATCTGATTATATGTTTCTCATAAGGTTTACAATTAATTAAATTATATAGAAAATATTTAATTATGTGCTTAATAAATTTTACATGTTATGTTTTTCTTGCAAGAAAAGTTTGGGGGAAAAATGAAGGAAAACATGCTTATATATTATCTATGGGCAAGTATGGCCAAATGCATTGATTTGATATCATGTTGAAATGATAAACATATTTAATTTTAGATAGAGTTTGTATAATCAATATTTGATTCAACTTTTATTAATTATGATTTTAAATTCAAAGGATAGAGCTATGATCCATCCCAACCTATCATGTTTTATGTAAGTAATTTGGTATTTGTTTTAAATAAGTTTTTAGCCAATTATAAATGTCACAATAAATATTTTTAGAAGGTATATTTAATAAAAAATATGAGATATTTCAAGTAAAATTTTATATAGCATCATCATATGCATTTGCATGCATTTCAGGTTAACCATAGACTTCTATATTGACGTGTGCTTATCAACATCATATTATTGAAATTATGTTTAGACATTGATCTAGATATTAAGAAAGATAGTTTTATCCATATTCCATGAGTATAGTGTCACACATTGTTTATAATAGATGAATTATTATCTTCCTAGAAACAACAAAGAAATAGTTGCTTAAGTGATGATTCAAAAGAAGCTACTTAAATTAATGATGAAGAAACTTGATCAAAATATTTCACATGTGGATATGTTGATTCTTTGTTGATAAAATAATTTCTTGTTTCTTCATACCATAAAAGACATCATCATTCAAAACAATTCGAACAAAATTCATCATTTGAAAATTTGTTTCATGCTTATTTATTGTAATTTTGTTAATATTTTAATTTTTTATACATTAAAATATAATGCACACTTTTATTATGATTCTCCAATTTAATATTTTATTAATAATATTTTATTCATAGATTTCATTATTTATATTTTTAGCTAACATTGAAAAAATAATTATTAACTTTTCTTTCCTATCATGATTTCAACATTAGTGAATGATATAATCTCTAGGTCAAATAAACATCTTTCAAAAAATACTTAAACTATGGGGTATCCCTCATGGTTTGTGTAAATGGAGAAATCAACCCTAAGACATGATGGTGATCAATCAAAATGATTCTTTAACTCAAATATATATTTTATATGGAATCCTAACTATGAATTTTGGAAATGTTAGCAAAGTCTTCTAAAATCTAGAAAATACTTCAATCTGATTATGTTATCCAAATATACATTTGTCTAGAATACCTCCATCATGAAGCTTTCCTCTAACAAATTTGGTGTGTGCATGTTAGATCTTTCCCAATACATTTTTTATAGTATAATTAGTATGAAAATAAAATTCCTTGATACCTAATTGTCAATATAAAAGTGTTGGGCTGACCCAACCTAGTTATAATTTTTACATGCAGATAAACCTAGTTCTACAATGAATGATTGGGCTAGTTTGGGTCTCCCTATATATATATTTTTTGACTAGTTGTATTTAGATGGAAGCCACCCAAATTTTCAAGTATCAACCAAATCATACTGAGTTTCTCATGGGGGTTTGGAGAGTACAATTTAGAAGTTCATCTATATACATGAAAAACAATACCTTATGTTTTGTGTTGTTGTTTTGATGGTAACATGTATATATTTTCTTGCAACAACATATTGCTTTGCATTACAACATTCCTAGTTGTTATAGAAGCTACAAGACAATATGGGGTCGCTACTAATGCAGCCACATTTATTTATTTATTATGTTTTTTAATGATATAATGCTTAGAATCAACCTCCATGATATCAAACATTCCAATACCATTAAACATTTCCATAAATTAATCACTTACAATTTTCAAATAAAAATATCACATGGTCTTAGTTGTCAGAGACAATAAGAAAAAATAATTATGCTACCAAGGGGAAAATACATGTTGAGAGTGGACTATGAACAACAAGCATGATATGGTGATGATAGAGAAGGTGATTTAAGAAAGTTGTAACATAAGATACATAATATTTATATTTTTTACCTATAAAAATAGACTATAAAAAAATGTGTGTTTGCAAGCACACGCATGTGGCGCGCGTGAATGCAAATTTCTAGCTAAATAAATTTTCTTTACTTTTTTGGAACAACTTGAATTAAAATTTTTATTTTTTTTATCTTCGTAAACATGTGAATCACGATATGGTATCGAAAAGGATTTTCCTCATAAATTAGGTTCTTTCTTTTTTTCACCATCTGATGTCTCTTTTTGAAAAACTCCAGAAAATTAAGATGATATCACTGTTCCTTCTTCTTCTTCTTTCTTATACTCTATTCTTCTTCTTCTTTCTTATACTCTATTCTTCTTCTAGTTTCTCCGGCCTATATTTTTTACAGATACAATACTATGGGGCCACATAATGTTGATCATTATTTTCATATAACACAAGAACATCCATGAATTATTGATTGTATTTTTTTTATGTTTCTAAAATTAAATCATAAATTAGATGAAAACTTTAGATTCAAGATTTTTCATTGTTGTTCATTGCATCAATGAAATATTCAAGATCAAATCATTCAAGGATTTTTGATTCACCTAATTATGGCCCTTTGAATCTATATTTTCTTCATCACTCAAATAATTTTAGGCTTATCCTCGTGCTTCAATCTGAAATTGAAGACAATTATGCCTCCTTGAAGAGTTCTATGTTAATTTTCCTTTATCAAAAATAAAGTCAAATTCATAGATTGTTTTATCTTTAAACCATACAACAATGATCAATAACATCATCTTAATTCGCTGGTCCACAACAATAACATGATTATATCATCGATTATATATTGTATATCTAAATATATATATATCCATTAGTATAAAAAGTTTTTGAGTCTACTCATGAAATAAGAGATGCTCTCGAAGATGAATTTTTATAAATAAGTAATTCTAGAACCTTTCAATTACAAAGAGATTTAGTAATCTAGTTCACAATCAATATTATGTTAATCACTATTTTTCTAACATCAAGTCCACATAGGAAAAATTAAGCAATTGAAGATCAAATTGAACTTATGGTAAGTGCTCGTGTGAGGGTGAAAATAGCTACACTCACACCAACAAATTGAATACATCATGTTGTTCCTCTTGGGATGAAATGACTCATATTTCTCAAATTTGGGGTTAAGTACTCCTTGGACTCATTAACCCAGGTAAAAAAAAAAGGAACTCTTATGTTTCCTAAGAAGAGAATCAACATAATGTTGAAATGAAACTCAACCCTTTTTATGTGAACTTTCTAGCTTTGACTTCCGAAGGCATTGAATTGAAAGGAAATGGTGAAAAAGTCAATTCCACTTCATAATCTAATAACATTAGAACTCACAAAGTGGATAACAAGAAAAAATTTATTACATACATTGACAACTTATACTTACCCTCACAATCAAGCAGCAATAAATCAACTATCCAACTAACCACAACACAATGTCTCATCTTCAGAAGCTAATATTGCTAAGTTTGTTTGAATTACCAACATTGATCAATACCAACAGTTAATAACAATGTTGTCAACAGACTTGAATATTCCTATTGATCAACAAGAACAATCTGCAACAACAACAACAACATCCCGCTCAATAGGTTTGCTTTCTTATTTTTATAATTAATGGATTTCTCTTAATTGTTAATGGATATCTGATTGAGTAGCTACAATGCACATATGCTTGAATTCAAAGCTCTTCACTAGAATAAGGGACATTTGGCAATCTAATGGCACATTACCAAATTAAACTAGGATTGTGATAAACTTCCCTTGAGAAATAAAATTATGTAATAATTGTATTCTACAAAACATTCTTTATGTTTCCTAGTTTAAGTTTAAAATTATGTAATAATTCAAAACATTCTTTATGATTATATCATCGATTTTATATTGTATATCTAAAAATATATATATCCATTAGTATAAAAAGATTTTGAGTCTATTCATGAAATAAGAGATGCTCTCGAAGATGAATTTTTATAAATAAGTAATTCTAGAACCATTCAATTACAAAGAGATTTAGTAATCTAGTTCACAATCAATATTATGTTAATCCCTATTTTTCTAACATCAAGTCCACATAGGAAAAATTAAGCAATTGAAGATCAAATTGAACTTATGGTAAGTGCTCGTGTGAGGGTGACAAATAGCTACACTCACACCAACAAATTGAATACATCATGTTGTTCCTCATGGGATGAAATGACTCATATTTCTCAAATTTGGGGTTAGGTACTCCTTGGACTCATTAACCCAGGTAAAAAAAAGGAACTCTTATGTTTCCTAAGAAGAGAATCAACATAATGTTGAAATGAAAATCAACCCTTTTTATGTGAACTTTCTAGCTTTGACTTCCGAAGGCATTGAATTGAAAGGAAATGGTGAAAAAGTCAATTCCACTTCATAATCTAATAACATTAGAACTCACAAAGTGGATAACAAGAAAAAATTTATTACATACATTGTCAACTTATACTTACCCTCACAATTAAGCAGCAATAAATCAACTATCCAACAAACCACAACACAATGTCTCATCTTCAGAAGCTAATATTGCTAAGTTTGTTTGAATTACCAACATTGATCAATACCAACAGTTAATAACAATGTTGTCAACAGACTTGAATATTCCTATTGATCAACAAGAACAATCTGCAACAACAACAACAACATCCCGCTCAATAGGTTTGCTTTCTTATTTTTATAATTAATGGATTTCTCCTAATTGTTAATGGATATCTGATTGAGTAGCTACAATGCACATACGCTTGAATTCAAAGCTCTTCACTAGAATAAGGGACATTCGGCAATCTAATGGCACATTACCAAATTAAACTAGGATTGTGATAAACTTCCCTTGAGAAATAAAATTATGTAATAATTGTATTCTACAAAACATTCTTTATGTTTCCTAGTTTAAGTTTAAAATTATGTAATAATTCAAAACATTCTTTATGATTATATCATCTATTTTATATTGTATATCTAAAAATATATATATCCATTAGTATAAAAAGTTTTTGAGTCTACTCATGAAATAAGAGATGCTCTCGAAGATGAATTTTTATAAATAAGTAATTCTAGAACCATTCAATTACAAAGAGATTTAGTAATCTAGTTCACAATCAATATTATGTTAATCCCTATTTTTCTAACATCAAGTCCACATAGGAAAAACTAAGCAATTGAAGATCAAATTGAACTTATGGTAAGTGCTCGTGTGAGGGTGAAAATAGCTACACTCACACCAACAAATTGAATACATCATGTTGTTCCTCTTGGGATGAAATGACTCATATTTCTCAAATTTGGGGTTAGGTACTCCTTGGACTCATTAACCCAGGTAAAAAAAAAGGAACTCTTATGTTTCCTAAGAAGAGAATCAACATAATGTTGAAATGAAAATAAACCCTTTTTATGTGAACTTTCTAGCTTTGACTTCCGAAGGCATTGAATTGAAAGGAAATGGTGAAAAAGTCAATTCCACTTTATAATCTATTAACATTAGAACTAACAAAGTGGATAACAAGAAAAAATTAATTACATACATTGTCAATACCATGTACATAGAATTATGAAATGCTTTAAAAAATATATGTATTCTACTAGCCTTCAACCATGACAAATAGAAACTTATACTTACCCTCACAATCAAGCAGCAATAAATCAACTATCCAATCAACCACAATACAATGTCTCATCTTTAGAAGCTAATATTGCTAAGTTTGTTTGAATTACCAACATTGATCAATACCAACAGTTAATAACAATGTTGTCAACAGACTTAAATATTCCTATTGATCAACAAGAACAATCTGCAACAACAACAACAACAACAACAACAACATCCCGCTCAATAGGTTTGCTTTCTTATTTTTATAATTAATGGATTTCTCCTAATTGTTAATGGATATCTGATTGAGTAGCTACAATGCACATACACTTGAATTCAAAGCTCTTCACTTGAATAAGGGACATTCAGCATTCTAATGGCACATTACCAAATTAAACTAGGATTGTGATAAACTTCTCTTGAGAATTAAAATTATGTAATAATTGTATTCTACAAAACATTCTTTATGTTTCCTAGTTTAAGTTTAATTTTCTATTTGTGTGAGCACTTATGGCATCATCTTTTTCTATTCTATGGATTATGTTATCCAGAATAAAAAGATGCAAGAGTATGGTTGCTAAGGATTATTTGTTTGGAAACCTATACATCTTCAATGCTACTAAGGTAACATTCTAGCTTGTATCAATTGTTAATTTTATTTAAATTCAAACATGCTATTATCGGTTAGGACATTTATATACAAAGCTTGACCTTTTAAAAAGCATATGTACTATAACATCAAAAAGGGGACCAAACCTTGTTATGTTTGGTCGCTGACCAAATAGAAGAGGCTTTAATTTGTCTAAAATAATTATTTGGTAAATAACTCATTTGATCTGATCAAAAGTGATATATAGGGCTCATATCATGCTTCTTATAATTAAACCAAAAAATGCATTGGAATATGACAACTTTTAGTTTACATTAGTTTATTTTCTTAACTATAAATATTATGCCAATAGCATCATGTATAGGTTTTTTAATATGATAGAGACCCATTTTTAATATGATATAGACCCATTTTATGGTTAAAAACAAACACCACGACCACCTTATTGTGGATAGAACCCTATGTTTTCAATCCAGAATCTCAATTGATTTTTTGTCAGAATGTATTCTCATCACCATATTTATGATGAATACATTATCTCTCTATTGTTTCATAACAAAAGTCCCTATGAAATTTTGTACCTTTTAGATATTGATTATATTTTTTTGAGTATTCTCATCAACCATTACAACCCATAAAATAAAAATTCAACCTAGAGCACGAGTATGTGTTTTTCTAGGTTAACTCTATGATTAAAGGATATAAAACTTTATGACATTTATGCCAAAGAAATCCTCTAAAGATCTATTTGACTATTTACTAACAAAGCCCAACTAAAATAAATTTCAACCATAGAGCACAAGTATGCGTTTTCCTAGGTTAACTCTCTATGATTAAAGGATACAAACTTTATGAAATTTATGCCAAATAAATCCTTTAAAGATCTATTTGACTTTTTCCTACCCAAGTCCTACTAAAAGTATATTTCAAATGATATTTCATTTGAATATCCATCTCTACCTTCATCTCATCCTACTCTCTAAATGGCTTTGGTATATAATATTCTCATTCTTGAAAGTTCATATATTCAACCCATTATAAAGTCTACTCAACACACCAAACCTTCATTTACTTACAAGAACATCTAGAATCTAAATTCCCACAAAAAAAAATTAATAATTTTCTTTTCACTTTATCCATTATCAAAATATCTATCTTATAATCTTCTACTAAAATAAGTGTCTCTTCCCAACTTGAGCTTCAATTGTTCCGCTAAGTTATAAAGTTTTAGCACTGGCATGAAGAAATGTAGGCTAGGCAAATTACATTGGAATAAAATAATACTTGGACCATCACTACTCTTCCCAAAACCAAAGACTCCATTGGTTTAAAATGGATCTATAATATTAAATATAGATTTAATGAATACAAATGTTCAATACAAGGCCAAATTGGTTGTTAAATGTTATGATCAAAAAGATGAGTTTTATTTCATAGAAACTTAATTTCTCTCAATTGCTAACTTAGTAACTATAAAGATGCTTTAGGCCTTTACAACCAAAAAAAAATAATGATATTTAATTTAATTTGACATCAATAATTCTTTCCTCGTGGGGACCTCTTTGAGTAAGTTTACATTGACAATTAATAGGATACAACCAAAAGGGGGAGACCACTATCAATAATCACAAATTAACTTGTCATCTTCATAAATCTATCTATGTTTTAAAATAAGCATTTGGATGATGGTTCTCAAAAGTTTTCTAGACCTTGATCACATTTTGTTTTGTCCAATCAAAATCCAAGTATTCCTTAATCACTAAGGATTTTGGCCCCTTATTCATATGTTTCCTAGTGTGTGTTAATGATATCATTTTTAATAGCGTAAATATCCAAATAATTAATTTATTAAATGACCTATTAAATAGTTTCTTTAAACTTAAAGAATTAAGAATTTTGAAATATGACTTAAATTGCTAAGTCAAGTCAAGGAATTATACCTTCTCAATGACATCAGATGCTCCAATTACTTGAAATGTTGCCTTAACTTGGATCCAAAGCTACCATCTTTCCCATTAACCCAAAAAGTTAACTATCCTCTAATGATGATGAATTACTATTTGGTGTTTAACTTATTGAATAATCATATGTATTTTAGTATCTTATGATGTTGTGTAGGTTTTGAATAAAAGAAATTATGGATTGATTTTAGGATATTAAAGTGTTGGTAACTTTTTGTTGAATAGTCATAAAATTGATAAATTTTTAAAGATATTTAACGAGGGGAGCGGGGGGGAGGAGGAAAGTTGTAGTCATATTTTTCTGATAAAATTATAATGACTATGATATTAATTCCATATTGCAACAAGTAATTGCCTCATTAGTAGTCAAGGTTATGGTCAAATTCAAGCATCATAATTTTGTGGATACTAAAATTTATAGAAAATATTTCTTGAGTATAATCATTTCCTAAGGTCGTGACTCTTGTTTTCAAAGGAATATAAAGCTATGACATTTGTGCTTGAGCTAATAATCAAAGTTGTAACATCCTTGTTATACCTCAATAATATAATGCATTACAGAAGTAAATGTCAGTGGTCACAGCCACTTATAGCACTACACACACTTGAAAATATATGAGGGGCACATTTGTTGTCATGGCCATTTCACATTGCCACGACCACAAAATATATAAGAGAAACATTTTTCAACACTATAGTTTATGTGCCATGACCATTAAATAATAAAGAAAGAACTATGCTAATGTCATGGCTTTATCATAACATTGTGTCCATATATCAATATGAGAAGCCCTTCACCATAGCACTACTATTTCATAGTATCACATACTTTTTTTAAGATAGGATTAGAAATTCATAATGCTACAACTACTTTACTACACTACAACTTTGTATTATAGAGATATTAGGCCAAATTATGATCATTGTAAGTATTGTGACTTTGTGTTATAGAAATATCAAGATGTGATCTAGACATATGATCACTTTTGAAAGTCATGACCTCAAGCTTAAGAGGCGAAGGCCAAAAGTTATATTTTTTTATGAAAGCGATGACTTCTTACTTAGAGTAATGCAAAGTTGCTCGAGTATAAGAGTGAAAGATAGAAAAAATCATAAATATCTTTCATTTTTCTTTCCCTCCCGCTATGTAACAAGTCAAAATTGGTACAACTACTAAGCCGTAGAATGAATTTCGCACTCCCTGGGAGTTCCACAAGAAAGCAAAGTATACAAGACTTAATGTAATTTCTAGAGTTGGGGGGCACAACCCTCAAACCCACCCCCCCACCCCCCCCCCCCAATAGAATTGGTCTAGAATTTTACCAAATCAATGTAATGAGATATTGATTTTTATTTATGAATAAATATTTTTGATTTATTTTGTATTGTGAATATTGATAAATGTGTGATTAAATAGAATTTGAATTAGGGTTAGTACTCTTGGTAGGTTTTTGTGAGATTATCGTGCTGAATGGTGATTGATAAACCATTAGGCTCACTCACACATATGATAGAAAGGAAGTAATATTCATCATGACTATGATGCATGATATACACTTATATATTGATGCTTGAAATTTGGATATGTTAATCATAATGAGTACGACACTTATGAAACAAAAAGTACGTATAATTTTATAAGCCAATTCATTGTACAAATCTTAAAAGAACTAGTTCATAATTGAGATGCATGTTAAATAGACTATTCTTCTAATTAATTCACTATTAATGTGAGAATTTCATCATCACCAACAAAAATGGTGATAAACAATTCCTAGGATATATATGAGTATATTGTGACTCACATGGTTATGATAATCTTTGTGAGTTACTTTTACTCATTTGATTCCCACTGATGAAAATTGAAAGAAGAGTATATTAATTGTGTAAGTATGATGCTTACAAAAATAAAACTATAAATACTTTAAACCATATTAATCTTTGATCTTTATCATAGCTAAGGCTAGAGAATACAAGTGTGCATATGATGTAACTATCAAAAGTTGTTGATGAAATTTTTTCAAAGGTATGAGATTGTGAATAAAATCTCAAGAAAAGATGAATTGTTATCTCTATGGTGATGTATTGAGTAGACATCTACAAAAAGACTACCATTGGAAAAAGTTGAATGTTGATAACTATCTTATATTCCATTAGGACAAAATGTTATTACTCAACATCTCAACCTTCATTCTATGTCCAAATATAATATAAGTCGAGTAACTTAAATATCATCATACATATTAATTGAATAAACCCAAGGATCTAAGATTGTCTAACAATCCAAATATTCATTTTATTGAATATTAGGTATCCTAGTATTGAATAACCAAGCTACCAAAACAATTCCTATGGAATCTATATCTAAATTTAAAGTCTACTTTACTACTTCTATAACTTGTGCACTTGTGGATCTTTAGTGATGAGACACTCATTTTAATGAACTTTTAGATTATTTTCTAACTAATAAAATTAAGTGGCATAATAAAGATACAATAAGTTTTTGCATTCCTTACTATGGATTATTTAGTTTGATTAGCTAATATGAGTTGATGTAATTATCTATGTAAAAGAATAATTCTTTTTAGTAGTTTAGAGAGCATTGAGTTTGATAAATCTTAAATTTAATTTCTGTCGTGTTAACTTATTTGAAAGTGGATAGTCATATTTTGGCTTTTCATGTGTATCTTTTCTTTTTTAGCTACCAATCTATAAAGTAAGAATGATTAGCCAACTTCTCTTTGAATACCTAGTTACTTATCTTATAGAGTTGTAGGAGTAGAATGAAGTAGATAAAGTATCTTTAGGAAATATGAAATATAAGTGAGCAGAAACATCTAAAATTATCAATATAATGAAACTTATTATGCTCAAGGATGTGACTTTTATTATGAACCTTATGCCTACTAGTATCAACTCTATTATTAACCGGAAGAGAGTTGTAAAGAATAAGGGTATGGAAGTCATGAGAAGAAAACATATTATGAATCTCAACTATCTTCAAAATATTATTTGTTAGCTGAGCTTGAATAAATCTTGAAAGAATTGAGAAGTAATTCTACTCAGAGAGAAAGGTTGAGTCAACTAAAGAACAAATATAAAGTCATGGATTGGGTCAAGTTCGAAAAAATTGTTGCATTAGAAATCCTCGTGGCTAAAATGGTAATTGTTACGATTGAAAATATAAAAGAAAAATATAAAGATACAACCTCAATTATTTGAGAAGAAGAAGCTGAAGTGATGAATGAAATCTCTATGGCTTATATGGAGATACTCATGGTAGAAAATATAGAAGAATAAATTAAAGATATGGCTTTAGTTATTCAAGAAGAAGAATCTGAAGTGAGTAATAAAATTTGTGTGGCTATTACAAAAAATCTTATGGTAGAAAATCTTGAAGAGGAATTTAAAGATAAAGCCTCAATTGTTAAAGAAAAAAAAATGAAGTGAATCATGGAGTTTTGGGGCTTGAAATTGAAAAAGGTGTGGAGGAGTTGTGAACAAGAAGTTGAAAAAATCAAGACACTTTGCAATGTCAAAGCATGGCTGAAAACAAAGAAGAGGTATGGCACCCAAACTATTTTCTTGGATGAGGGTTTCTAGATAATTATTTATCTAGGATCCACTAATGATACTAAAAGTACAAGAAATAAAGAAATAAAATAATTTATTAAAATTATAACGTGAACATCAGTGATCTCTGATTGAGAAAAAGATATTTTGATAGTCTAGTTATGGATATTAAACATATTACTACTTGAGAGGCAACCCAAATTTTTTTTTGCATGTGTGATGTAATACATATATATATCCACCACATTAATGAATATGCACATCCAATGAATCACAAGTATTTTTGCAGAACTCAAACCCCACCATGACTTTCAATATGTAATTGTAGTTGCTCCAATAATTTTTAGATACTATGACACTCAAACCTTGTCATAACATTTCTTAGAGATGATGAAGATTTCTTTTTCCTGGAAAGAGAAGTAATTGTTCAAAAATGTATAATTTTTTTTGTGTTCTAGTTGGTTCAGTATTTAAATTACCAAATATTGATAGGTATTCTAGTGTTTTATAATGTTATGTAGACATGGAATGAACATAAATTATGGAATGATTTCATGACTTTGGAATTTGGGTGAGTTTTGATGAATAGTCATAAAATTGATAAGTATTTAGAGGCATTTAACTAAGGAGGTAACATTATGAATTCTTGCAAAGTGTTGATATTTATTCTTGACCGAAATTCTATCTAAAAGCTCATGACAATCTTTGTCTACCACAATACTATCAACTCTTTAGGACAATCCTTTCATTATGTGATATATTCTTAGTGCCTATGATATTATCAAGGAGTCAGAGTCATACTTATCTTATGAAATTTAAATAGTTTTGACATTAATTTTGTATCACAGTAATTAAGTATTCCACTGGTACTCAAGGTCACAATCAAGTCCAACCACCATAATTTTATTTTTAATATAGCTCGGTAGGCTCGAGTGAGAGTCATCGCCTTTTTACAAAAAAAATATAATAATTCGAGTATAACTATTTCTCAAACAAATACTCAATCCAAAATATATATAATAATTATTCAGCAACATGAATTTTGAGATACTAAAAGTTATAGAGGATTTTATTTGAGTATAACTATTTCCCAAAGCTCTGACATATGTCGGCAAAAGAAAGGAAAAACTATGACTTTTATGCTCAATCTAATTGTCTTTGTCACAGCATACTTGTAACATCACCACAACATAATATATAAGATAAGAGAAAAGTAGCACCATTGTCACCCACAGTATTATGAACATTTGAAGACATATCAAGAAAAAATTTTGTGTTGCTGCCATTTCCACACATGATATACAATAGAGACCTCAATATAATGATTATTTTCTAGCATTATGGCCATCTAATATTCAAAAATGACCAATGTCAATGCCATGGATTTATCACAATGGTGTGCCAATATATCAATTAAAAAAAGTCCTTCACCATGCTATAGTCATTTCCTAATGCTGTGGCCATTTATTAAAGATAAGAAAACAAATACACAAAGTACATCCACTTCACAGCATCATGACTTTCTATTATAAAAATATTAAGACCAAGTCATAGACATTGTTAGTATCATGATTTTATGTTACAAGTTTAAGATGCAGCCTATGGCCACTTATTAGAGTCACGACCTCAAGCTTAAAAGATGAAAGCTGAAGTTGCTACTTTTTTCAGAAAACTATGACTTTTTACTTAGAGTAATACATTGTTGCCTAATTATAAAAGTGAAAGATAGAAAAATTCATAAAAATCTTTCATTCATTTTCTTCTCCATCTTTGTAATAAGCCAAGCTAAGTGCAACAACTAAACCCTAGAGCAGATTTTATACTTTATATGAGTCCACAAGCAAGAAAAAGATAAAAGACTTAATGGACTTTATGGAGTTGGGGATGCAACAACCCCCCCCCCCCCCCCCCCCCCCCAGGGTAGATTCATATATTTTACCAAAATAGCATGGGTTTAGAGTTTGTATAAATTGATATATGTGATGATATATTAGTTTTTATGTATGAATGAATGTATTTGAATTATTTTATATTTTGGATATTGATGGATAAGTGTTTAAATAGAACTTGAACTAGGTTTTTGATTGTATGTAGGTTTGTACATGAGTATCATGGTGGATGGGTAAACTAAAAGGCTCACTCATGCATATGGTAAGAATGAAGTGACAACACTTTTAATGGTGATGTATGAAATAAACCTATATGCTTAAACACAAAATTTAGATATGTTAATCATCATGAGTATGGTGCTTCCAAAGTTGAAAATACAAAACACATCAATCTATTGTACACTTCTTAAAATAACTAATTCTTGATTAGGATTAATATAAAGTAGAATGTTCACCTAAGCATTTGAACTTTAGTGCGAGAGTTGCATTATAACTAAGGAGAATGATGGGTAATCCTCTAGACATAAAAGAGTTTGTTATGACTCAAATGTAGTGATAACTCTTGTGAGTTTCTTTTAATTATATAATTCCCACTAATGAAAATTGAAGGAAGAAAATATTAATTGTGCAACTGTTGCACATACAAATTAAAAAGTATGAATTATATTTATAAACTATGTTAATCTTTAGTCTTTCAAATTGCTGTATATGTAATTTGTTTTTACTTAATAATCTGTTTTAATATTTTTATGTAAGTGCAGGAAAGGAAATATTAAAAGCCCAGGGATGTAGCAGTAGCACAATAACGGAGGTCCTGCTGTCCGGTCAGCGGGCCGAAATTTTTGTAGCAGAGCCTGGCCCGGTCCATGATCCGACCCGCTTCGGTTAAATGAACCGGCTGTTTATTTCTTGTATAAAATGATTTGTATTTATTTCCGTGTTGCATACTATAAGACATTATTTCTTGGTTTTAATCTGTAACACATGAGCATTTTCTGGTGGAGGTAGCTAGTCGTACTGAGCGACTAGCGAACCACGTTATTTGCTGTGTTGATTTCTCATTTTGATTCTGTCGTGGATGCTTGTGGATTGGGATATATATATATTACTTGTTTCTGTGTTGTTTCTGTGTTTTTTGTTTTTAATCTCACTACCCGTGGAAGCGCGATTGCCCAACACAAACACCAGAGATCAAAGATTAAAAATGTGTATTAAAAGTGTCAAACAGGCCAGGAAGCTTGGGTCAGGCCCGAGGTGCTGCCTAACTTGGCTGTGCCTGGCCTAGCATGACATGGTTCAGACTCATGCATGTGCTTGTGTCGGGTCAACTCACAGCATGGCTCATGTCGTGATGTGCCTAGCTGTCGAGCCTCGTGTTGGTCCATGCACTGCTTGGTACCCTAGCCCAAGGGCACATGGGCCAAGGTACCAAGTAAATCACAATTGATGGAGAATGAGCTTTAGCTATAAAAAAATTGTGGGTTTAGCTTTGCATTTAAAATCATAAATCTTTAAAGTTATGTTTTAATTTTTAAATAAAAAATTTGTTTTCAAAACTTTTAACTTTTTATAAATCTTAAAATGATTTTATTTTTACTTATCACATCAAAACCTTCTTTTTCAAGATTTTTTAATCCTGCAAAAATATCAAATACTTAAAATCTTCTATAATTTCATAATTGAATTTAACATTGTTGGAGAATCATTTCTCCATGCTTACATGCTTGGGTATGATACTAGATGTTAGGTGCTACATAAAATTTTATAAGTGTCCAAGAGATGGTGATTTAGGATCTTGGAATGGGGGAAGAAAACTTTCAAAGATGAAGCATACATATGTACAAGAGAATCATGTGGGGAAGAAGAGACAACACACAAAATTACAAGAAGAAAACTTTGTGCTAAAAAACTTAATCACATTGCATTAAATTACATTCTTATCACATTCAATTACATTTAAAAAATACTTAAAATAGAATAAAAAAAACACTTTGAATTTAAAATCTAAGTCATGCTATCAAATTTCATCTCATGACTTTTTTCATGTAATGACACCAATTAATATGGTGATGACTTGAATTTTTAAGTCATCCAGTTGCAATAACACATGACAAATTGTGGCACCATTCAATTCTTAACTTTGTTCAAGTTATGACACCAAAAATTAAATCACAACTTCATTTGGTTCATTACTTCACAATTTTGGTAGTGATACCAAATACATAGTTTTTTAGTCACGACTATACTACATAAATTCTGACTTAGTTTACGTTGTAACTTCACAATTTAGATCGCGACACAAAACATAGTTGCAACTTCAAAAGTATCAGCCAATTCAAACATTCTCCTACTTGGAAAATATTTTTTTTTTCATCTTCTTCTTCCTAATCGCATGTTTGCATCACTAGCACTTTTGTGCACTCCTTTAGACTTTTTTCTGATCCAAGGACAACTCACAAGGTTCCAAATATTACTTTTCTCTAGTGGCTATAATACTTCTTTCAAGGAATTCTATCATTTCCTTGGATTTCAGGCACCCACTATCTTTGGATTTCTTTCTCCCACTACCTATGAAATTTCTTTTAATTCAAGGACAACTTCACAAGGCTCTAAAATGTTGCTCTCCGCCAATGCTTGTAACTCTTCTTTCATGGAATACTTCCACTGAATTGAATCCTAATAGGCTCTTGCATCCAACACATTTCATGACTCCTCTCCAATTATATGAAGAGCATGGAATTTTCTTGATTGCATCATCCTCAATAGATCCTTCAAGCTCTATCTACTTTGCTTCTTAATTTGAAGAATCTATGCACCTTTAGAATGGAATCATGACTCCATTTGTGATATCGCAATAGGAAGATGTTGTGACTCTATGTATATAGTAATATCACCCACATTATGACTTCTCAGAAATTCTTCACTCTTACACTTCATAAATGCCATATCTCTAATGTACAATTTTGCTCTTGTTTTTAGGTCCCAAAGCTCATAGCCTTTAATTCCTTCCTTGTAGCCAAGGAACTTAAGCTTCACTGATTTGAAGTCTAGCTTGTTCCTCATTACTTTCAGCACATAGGCGTATCCATCATACCCAATGACTAGAAGATGGGCTACCCTCAACTTTTTTATACAACACCTTAAAGTGTATATGATCATTCATTGTCAAAGTAGGAGTATAGTTCTTCAAGTATTTAGCTATGACAATTACTTCACCCTAGAACTTTAGCTTCAAGCCCACCCAACTCCTCATGCATGTTGCTTTTTTTATTAGTGTCCTAATTACCAATTTAGTGACTATGTTCTATTTTGGTATCATCTAGATTATGTTTTGTCTAGCAATACCTTTCTCTACATAAAACAGATCAACTATGGAATACTTCATACCATTATTAATCCATAAAACATTTATTTTTTTTTTGATTTGGTTCTCAGTCAATCCCTTGAACTCCTTGAATTTCTTTAATACCTTAGTTTTCTTCACAATGAAGACAACTTATGCATGCCTAAAGAAATCATCAAAAAAAAAGAATGTAATACCTTGATCTCCTAAGTGTTACATCTGGTGTTCCTATGAATAGGTCACTATGAATCAAATCCAATACTATTAATGATCTTGTGGTTGTAATTTTGAAATTTACTCACGTTTGGATTTTGTACAGAAAATCCTTTCAAAAGTCAAGTCCTAGATAATCTAATACTCCTACCATCATCTTCTATTATATATCGAAATCATTTCCAAAATGTTTCTCAATCTCAATCCTTAGTGTCACTGCATTCACCATTCTCAATTCACACTTAAAACCAAGCTTTGTAACTTTGAGCTCTGATACCAAATGTTGGGATCTACTTGATATCAATTGTAGCTCTTAGACCAAATATTAAGAAGTCATCTAAATAAAGCTATTATACCAATTGTTAAATTCAAGTTTCATTGATATAATTATAGATGTCAAATCAAGCAATCACTCATATATTAATCTTAAAGTCCCAAGCCTACGTCTAATACTGAATATGAGGAACAAACCTCCCTCTAATACCAAATGTTGAAGAATATTTTTCTCATGCTTACTTTCTTGGTTCTCGTACCTATCGATAGGTGCAACATAAGATTCTGTAACTAGCCAAGATATGGTGTGATTCAGAATCTTAAGAAGGAAGAAAAGAACTTTTCAAAGATGAATCACAAATACACACAAGAGAAATGGGTGGGGGGAGAAGAAAAGCATGCAAGGTTGCAAAAAGAAAACTTTTCAATAAAAAGCTTGATCACAGTTCATTATGTCATTTTCTCATCACAATCTAATACATTTACAAAATACTTAAATAGAAACAAAAATTTTCTATAAACTTAAGACCTAATTCATGTCATCAAATCTCATGTCACAACTTCATTAATGTCATGACAACAAATGATCATGACTTTAATCCTTAAGTCATCTGGTCACGACATAAGACAAGTTGTGACTCTATTCAAGTATTAACTTCATTAAATTTATGACATTAAAAATAAAGGCCACAACTTCATTTGGGTCATGACTTCATTATTTGAGTTGCAACACTAAATACATATTCTTCTAGTTAATCACACAAAATAGGTTGCGACTTAAATTAGATCATGACTTCACAATTTAAGTCGCAACACTGAATACATAGTTATAACTTCAGAAGTATAAGTCAATCCTAATTATTTTTTTAAGAAAACATTATAACTTAATATATACTATGTAATATAGCTTCAAGTGGTATAATTTGTGTGTATTACAAATTTAGGGTGATACATTTCCTTTTGTTATAAATTTTAACCTCAATTTTTTTATCAAAAAATGGGACTATTTGATTTTCATATTTTTATTTTTTTATGAGGTAACTTCTATAAAATGTTTTTTCCTAGTGACTTTTAGTAATAATATTTTTTAATTTCTTAGTTTTTCAACACTTAAATCTAATCTTGGACCAAATTTTCATCATTTCTCATATCGTCATTTTTTTTCTCTAGTTTTACTTTAATTCCATATATCTTTTCCTTAGGCTATTTTTAAGAAGACTTTATCTTTTATCACAAATTATAATGGTTTGTCTCATTTATTTGTGTAAGCTATTCATCTTCTATTATTTTCACTATTGTTGAATTAAGTTTGAGTATAACAATAGTCTCCTTAAAAAAATTTTTGTAGATTCTTTCTTTTGCTCACTTCATCCTAATATAGTAGAAATATGGACATTTATCTATAAAAATGTTGTATGGTAACATTTCTATAAGCAATTAATAAATGTTACTTTATGAAAATTCTACTTACATAAAGCTTCAAATATCTAAACCCTTGTTTCTTTCTAAGCATAAATTTGAGATAGATGTGTTATGTTTAGATTTAACTTTGTGCGCATTACATATTAGAATTTATTATAAAAATCAAGAATAAATTATGCATCTTAGTTAGACATTTTATTTGATAGTGCTCTATGTTGTTGCTATCTTATAATTTCTTCAACACCTAATTGTATCAACTTTTTATTAAAATATGCTTTCTTCAATGGAAAAGAGTTGTCTAGACACCTATATAGAATCATTTCTTTTTCAAATTTTAGAAACCCCATTAACCATATCAATAGAAATATATTTTTCCAACCAAAATTATATAGGGGTTTCAATAATATAGATATCCTTCGATGTTATATCATTATTAGAACATTAAAACATCTTCTTCAAATATAGCAATTTGTATTTCAATATTATCCATTAACTTAATTTCTTCAAATCTGTATACATATGTGTGCTTCTATTATAGAGAAATTATGGTATAGTATGAGAATGTTGATTCTCTTTCAAAATAATTTTATTATTTGGTACATAAATATGATTTCAAAATGATTTTTCTTGTTTGGTTTAGTTTTGTCACTATAATAATCTTATTTAATCACTTAATCATATTTGATTCTTTCTAATAAAATAGTCTATACTACTTGATATAATATTGAGGAAATTATGTTTTAGTATATCGATTAGAAATTATTTACAAAAAAATGAACCTAGATTTTTATATTTTGTCTAAAATATATTGAAATATAAAGTATTTATGCTTTGATACACTAAATTACAAATCCAAAACTAACCTTGCACAAGTACATGTCACCATAAAAGAACTTATGATTTTGAAAACCCTTAGAATTTGTTTTAAAATATACACACCACACACACACACATATATATATATATATCTATGTGTGTGTGTGTGTGTAAATTTATATATGTGTATACCTACATACGTGTAAACCTACATTTTATAACTACAAACCTACATTTTTGAAAACTTGTATATAAAATATATGTTGGATTCTCGATATATATATAATATATGCATCATCCAACTTATATATGTATTAATATACATAAAAAAAAAAACACACACACACACACACCCACACACACACACACACACCACACACACACACACACACACACACACACACACACACACATATATATATATATATTCGTGAGAAAATTAGTAACCTATTCTTTATTCTTAATATGCTCTAATACAAGTTTCTCTTGCAACACTTTGTCAATAATAAAATGATAATTCACCTCCACATATTTTGTTCTTACATGAAAAAATGGATTCTCCATAAAACAAATTGCCTATCAAAAGTTGGAATACAAAAAAAAATGTTAAATTTTTTGGATGATGCAAATCCTTCAAGAATTGTATTAGGAAAACATTCTCTTGAGTTATCATTGTTGTATCTTGAAACTTTATTTCTATTGATGAAGAAAACATAGTTGGCTATCTTTCTTTCTTTTTTTGATAAGTTATAAATTCATTATCAAAAATTTATGTACAATAACCCTGAAGAAGTTTCATACTATTACATTCTTTGCTGAAAATAATGTAAATCTTAGTTTTGATCTTCCTAATTAAAATTTTTGGATCTTGAGCTTTGCCTTCAAGTAGTTTTCTATTCCTTTCTCTCCATATGTGATACACAACTTTTGCAAGACATGCCTTCCGAAGCTTGTTATTGAGTGTTTCTACCATGTACAACTTCTTGAAGTCTTTGAAGCTCAAAGAGAGGGAGTTCATGCCCTCTTTAATATCTGTCCAGCATTTTAATTTGTTCTAGATGGACTTAGAATATTAGCACTCAAAGAAGATGTGCTCCTTGGATTCTTGCAAATTTCAGAATTCACAATCAATCTTTTCTAATGTTGAAAATGCATGATCTTTATTTATAAGCCTTCCATGCTTGGCAATCCATAAATTTACAACATGTTTAGGCACGTGATTTTGATCTAGATTATTTTTTTTCCAAGCTTTGTTTTTTTTAGAGTTTTTCCTAATTAAGAATTTGTATGCATCTGAAATAATCCTGTCATTATACCCCATATATTCTACATTGCTTTAGCATTTTTTCTTTGAGGTTGTTTTATTAATCAAGATATCCCTAATAGATATTATGGATTTCCAAAACGGAGGGTCTTCTTTTGATAATTGGTAATCCCAAATACTTGGGAATTAAGGTAGAAATAGTGGACCTACTTAATCCAAAATGAGTTCTCCTTTCTATTTATCCATCAAAGAGTAAGCTTTATTCTATATGAAAATATTCAGGATACTGAGGCCTCTATTAGATGTAGGAAAACAAACCTTTTCCCAAGAGACTTTAGGTCTATATCTACCATTTTTTGGATTGTCCCATAAGAACCTTCTGCATGCTCCTTCAATGCATTAGTGATATAATTAGGTAGAAGGAAAACCAAAAACTAGTATCATTTGATTCCTTATATCACCATGCATAGAGCTATAATCTTTTGGATATAAAAATAATTTTACCTGCCCATTAATGAATGGATAAAGTAAATTTAGCCAAAAGAATAGAGAATTTGGAGGATATTAGGTGGCTTGAAGAAAGAGGAACGCTAAGGAAAAAAAAGGGGAGGGTGCCTTTTCATATCCAACATTTTTTACAATTCCTTCTTTCAATTCTTTTCTTACTTCTCAAAAGAAGATATTCAATTTGGAGGAGTTGACATTTAGACTCGAGACTACTATAAAGGCTTTTAGTGTATCCAGAATTATGCTCGTAAAAGACAAGTCACCTTTGAAAAAGATGATCGATCATCTGCATATATTAAATAGGATATTTTTAGTGGAACGCATCTCGAGTGGAAAATAATTAGTCAGAAGATAGTTTGTATCTATCAGCTGCCTCAAAAGATACTCCATGCATAGGGCGAAGAGATAAGGAAAGATATGTTCTCCTTGCCAAAAACCTCTTTTTATTAGAAGAAATCATGGAGTTGTCCATTAATCACCATAGAGGAGGTGGTGCTAACGCATTCATATATAATCTCTATAAAGCACTTAGGAAAATTCAAGCCAGTTAGGACTTCTATTAGGAATTCCCATTCAACAGTGTCAAATGCCTTTTGAATATCTATTTTAAAGAAGCATCTTTGCAAAATCCTTCTTCTTGCATATCTCATAATCAAGCTTTTTGCAAGGAGAAATTTATCCGAGATTAATCTCCCCTTAATATAAGCTCCTCATGCTAGATCAATTATGTCACCCAACACCATTTTTAGCCGCGAAGTTATAAGCTTGACTATTATTTTATAGATCACATTGCAGCAAGATATTGGCCTATAATCTTTAACCATAGTTGCATGTAAAGATTTGGAAATTAGAGCTATATTAGCATGATTTATCTGCTTCAGCATTTTTCTAGAATAAAAGAAGCTGTTTACAGCTTTAATCACATCACACCCAATTTAGTTCCAAGAGGCTTTATAAAACTCTACTCTATATCCATCTGGCCAAGAGAATTTTGAATTACCCAAAGTAAAAATAGCATTCTTTATTTTCTCTAAAGAAAAGGATAGAGAATGCAATTCATGATCTCCTTCATGGAGAATCCGGCCATTTGCTAAGATTTGTTCCTCAATTCCTATCCTAACACTTGATGAGCTCAAAAGGTTCTTATAATATGAAACAAAAGTCTCAGTATAATATCCTCTTTAGATGTTATATTACTCTCATCTTCTTTAACAATGGTAACTATTTTGTTTTTTTGTAGCTTAAAGTTTGTTAGAGCATGGAAGAACTTTGTACACTTATCACTTTGTTTGAGATAATTTATCTTTTCCTCTTGTCTAAGGAAAGATAGTTCACACTCTTCTAATTTTCTCAATTTAGTTTTGAGGGCTAATTCCTCCTTCTTCAAAACTAGAATAGGACACGGTAGGATCTCCTTTTGAATAGATTGAAGAGCATTTTTGGCAAAAGACACTCTTGCACAAATGTGCCCAAATGTATTCCATTCATCTTCTTTATGAGTTCTTTTAGCATGTTTAGTTTTTTAACAAACTGGAACATAATAGACTCGATAATATTTTCCTTCCAAGTATTGAGTAACGTATGCGTGAACTCTTTGTGAGAGAGCCACATGTTACATAATTTGAAATGAATTATCCTGCCCTTTTATGCAATCTCTGTAGTCATAAGCATTAGTCAATGTCAATATAAACTAAATTGGAGCTCATATCAGCAAATATTGATTATGTTGGTGTTCATAGTGGTGAACACCAATTGTGGTTGAGCATGTAGTAGCCAATACTGACCATGGTGGTGCTTGTAGTGGCAAACAATGACTATGGTTGAGCACGCAGTAGTGAATACCATCCATGTTGGAGCTCATAGTGGTAAAGATTGAATACGATTGAGCATGCAGCATTGAATACTAACTATGGTTGAAGATGCATTAAAGAATATTGATAATGGCATAGTTCGTGGTGGTGAATAGTGATAATAGTGGAGTTTGTAATGGCAAACAATAAAAATGGTTGAGTTCCTAGTGGAAAATAGAGACTGTGGTATTAATTTGACTAAAATCTCTATTACTATAATTTCGAAAGCAATGCTAAAAAATAAATCACTTTCAAAAATAATAACTCCTAATAATTACCAACCTTGGCTTTCAAAAGAGAAGTTGGTAAATCTAAATGCCATAATAGGTGGTTTTTTTGTTTTTGGTTGATGTGATAACATACATTTATAGTTTATGTGATGCATTTATGCTTAATGTGATGCATTTGTGGTAGATGTTATGACATGTATACTATTATGAAAAAAAAAATCTTATTGCATGCATATAATTGTATTTGATTGTTATGACAAGTGTAATGATTATGAATAACATATGCATGTGACAACTTGTGTGATGGTTGTATGCAGATAAATGTTTAACCACAATTTAAAATTTGAATATGGAACAACAATTTAAAATGTTTTCTATTTTAAAATAAAGGGGATTGGTGTTTTAATTAGTTTCTTATTTATTTTAGAATATATATATATATATATATATAACCTTAACTATTTTGAATTAATTAAGTGGGTGAGAGAAATTATCAAGTATAAATTACATGGTCTCTATCATTGGTTTGTGAGTGGATCGATTTAATTAGCATGTTGGTCTCAGTACCTTTCTTCCTATTGGACTAATTAATTTATGGATGTACTAAGCACAAATTTTTTAAAGGTTAATTTTGTATATTATTTAATTGAATCACATCACCAAATGAGAGATACAACTAAGAATAATGAGTCTAGAATTAAGTATTGATATACATTTAACTATAAATAATAGTATCTTTTTTACCTTACTCACTATTATTATTTGTAGTACAAAGGCTAAGTCATCTATTTAGTTTAGCATGAACCGGCACCTAGACAACAAAAATATAAAGTAGACATCCTTCACTGGTGGCATACTATTCATGGTGTTTTAAGTTGATGATGGATTCATGTAAAAAATTAGGAGAGAGTACCAATATTTAATATGAAATTTAAAGTGACTATCTCATTGTTATTTTTGTTAGCTTTTAAAAAAATTGACTTTCAATTTACTCGCCACAATCCTCAAAGAAAACAAACTCAGAGGAATGAATTACATTGATTGGAAAAGAACCTAATATTATTGTGATAACTGAAAACTACAAGTTTATACTTAGAGATTTTTGCCCAAACAAACCTCATGAATGGGCAACAAAACAAGGCTGATAAGATATCTATATGTTATATTTTAGCTTCTATATCAAATATACTCTAACATCAGCATCAATCCATGTCTATTACTTAAGATATGATATCAAATCTCAAATAAATATTTAGAAATCATACTCATTTTACTAAGTAGAAGCTATGCAAGATCTGATGTATACAATAATGGTTGAAATCACCCTAGCAAGAGATCATGTTACGAGGATAATTGGAATTTTGAATGAACTAGAGATCTTTGGGGCTAAAATTATTGGGGAATCTCAGATCAATATCATACTCCAATCATTGCTAAATTCATATAGGCAATTCTACCTAAATTACAATATGAAAAAGCTTATATGGAATTTGGTACATTTGCTTAAAAAATTAGTATCAGTTGAGGGGTTTGTCAACATCCCATCACATGTCTTTATTGCTGAAAAAAGTTATTCTTCCAAGATGAAAGGAAATAGAAAGAAGAAAATGGTTCAAAAAGAAATTTATAATCTCCAAGCAGCTAGTAGAACATAAGTGGGGTAAAAAAGCCTAAAGAAAAATATTTTAACTACAAGTAGTCAAGACATTAGAAGAAGCAATGTATAGTATATCTCAGCAATGTGAACATGCAAGGTAAATCTCATTCACTAATAGTTGATACATGCTCAATGGTGTTATCTACCAAAACATTGTATTTGGATATGGAAGCCACTAATCATATTTGTAATTTTTTGTAGAGAAATAAAAAACTAGGCAACTGAGTGATGAAGAAATTAATATCCACTTAGGTGATGCTACAAAAGTGAAAGCTATTACAGTGAAAAATTGTCATTTTTTTTCTGATATGACAATTGTTTATTATTGAAAGATTATCTTTATGTACTATTAATCAGAAGGAACATGATTTTATTTTCCAATTTGGTTAAGGATGCATTTTTGGTTTTGTTCAAAGATTTTGTTACAATATACTTGAATAAAAGAATTATTTGTTATGGTTCATTAGTAGGTAATCTTATATTATTAATCATATCGTTCCTTTACTTCAACAAAATGAATTAAATAACATTATAATTTTAACATGTTAGAGAAAAAAACCTTCCCCAATGAATCAAACATATCTTTAGCATATATGCCTAGGTTGTATAAATCTAAAATGGATATAAAGACTAGTTAAAAATGGACCCATGGGTTTATTGGAAGTGGAAGCACTTCCAACATGTGATTCTTTTCTATAAGGAAAGATGACCAGATGAACTTTCATGGCTAAAAGTAGTATAGCTAAAGAAGAATTAAAATTGGTTCATTCTGATTTGTGTGGACCCATGATTATCTATGCTAGAGGTGGCTTTGAGTATTTCATCACTTTCATTGATGATTACCAAATTTACATGAATATTTATCTGATATCCCATTAGTCTAAATCTTTTGATAATTTAATTAGAAATATTTTGATAACTATATCAAGATACTTTGATTTGATCATGGTAGGAAGTAGCTCTTGGGAGAGTTTCAAGGTTACCTATCAGAGCAAGTGATTACATCCCAATTGTGTGCACTTGATATTCAGCAAAAAAAATAATGTAGTAAAAAGAATAAATTAAACTTTTATAGATATGGTAAGATTAATGATGAGCTATCCATATACGTCTGATTTTTTTTAGAGTTATACAATAGAAATAGCAAATTATATTCTGAACTTGGTACTATCTAAGTTAGTATCTATTACTCCAAATGAATTATGGACTAGCACAAGCCCAGTCTAAAACACATTCACCTTTGGATTGTCCAACACATATGCTTAAATAGAAAATAGATAAGTTGAAACTAAAAATAAAAATTTATTTTTTTGTAGAATATCTTAGAGGAACTAAATGTGGCTTGTTTTATAGTCCGAATGATCAGAATTTCAATATAAATAAAAATGTCTAGTTCTTGGAAGATTACTATATAACAAGCTATAAGCCCAAAAATAAAATTATTTTAGAATAATTGAGAGGAAATAAACTAGATGAAAAATCTTCAAACAAATTAATAAGCAGAAATATCATAAGGTAATGTTCTACACATTTCGTTACCTCATTGTAGTGGAAGGATTACTGGGGAATGTATAAATGCTTAACCTTGTGAACCTATCATTGATATACTAATTACATAACCAGAGAATCATGATCATGATGGTTTGCCAAAATTAGCATCAACATAACATACCACTAGAATCATATAGCCAAGGGGAGTGTCTGATTGTAGTAGGAGAGTTATTCATCAACCTTCATGATATATACTCTTGGGAGAGTCTTATGATAGAATTATTGATGAGGTAGATATTAGTCTTTATAATTATGATGAAGCACTAAAAGATAAAGATACAAATCTTTAGAAAGAACATTATGAAATTAAAGTTATAGTTCATGTATTCTAATCAAATTTGGAATCTTATAGAACCACCTAAAGTGATAAATCATTAAGTGCATGTAAATCTATAAGAAAAAGTAAAGAATAGATAGTACGATTGAAACTTATAAGGCTGGGCTTGTTGTGAAAGGATTCACTTAGAAAGAGAGAATTGATGATGAGGAAGCCTTTTCTATGGTGGTTATGCTAAAGTCTATCCAAATTCTTATATCCATGCAACTCATTACAACTAAGAAGTTTGACAAATGGACTTGAAGATTGTATTTTTGAATGGACATCTTGAGGGGTGTATCTATATGATGCAATGAGATGGTTTTATAGTAAAAAACAAAGAACACATTTTATGCAAACATAAGATATCCATCAATGGACTTATGCAAGTATCTAAATCTTGAAATACTATTTTTGATCATATCATTAAATCTTATGGATGTCATCAATGACCGGATAAGTCTTAGGTGTATACAAATTATAGTGGTAGCATTGTGTTGTTCTTGGTATTATATGCAGATAATATCTTGCTCATTGAGAATGATTTGGGAGTGTTATACTTAGTCAATGTTTGGTTGTCCAATAAGTTCTATACTATAGACTTGGGAGAAGCTAATCACAGTCTTAGGATTAAGCTTTTGTGAATTCACAAGTGAAAAATTTTAGGCTTATCTTAGGCTACTTATATCAATCAAATCTTGACCTATTTTAGCATGTAAGATTCCAAGAAAGGCTTTCTCCTTTCATGAATGAAACTACTCTTTTGAAGAATAAATGTTACAAATAATTAATGAGATAGAGAAAATTAAAATAGTTCCTTATGCATATCCAATAGAAAGTTTAATGTATGTAATAATTTGCACTATACCTAACATATGCTACATTGTAGACATGGTTAGCAGATATAAATCTAACCAATAATAAGAACATTGGATAGTAATAAAATATATAATCAAGTACCTGAAAATGAATAGAGATTACATGTTAGTTTACCAAGAAAAGAGTCTTAAACATATAGGGTATACAAACTCAAATTTCCAATTAGATGAAGATTTAAGAAAGACAACCTTTGGTTATGTGTTTTTCTTGAGGAATAGAGCCATAAGTTGGAAAAGGATCAAGAAATCATGTATTGTTGTTTCTACTATGGAGGCCGAATATGTGACGGACTTAGAGGAGCCAAGGAGGCTAATAAGGCTCAAAAACTTCTTAATAGATCTAGGAGTGATTCCTTTTGTGTAATTGCTTATTACACTTTATTATAATAATTTTGGAAACTTTTTTAACTCGAAGGAACCTATAACGCACAAGAAGACAAAATACATTTAGTGTAAATATCATTTAATAAGATATATTATGAAAGGATAATATATAGTAGTGACCAACATAACATCAGTGAACAACTAGAGAGATCCTTTGAAAAAGAGCTTTCTAGCTAAGTATTTTTATAAGCATGTGGAAAGAATGAGAGTGAGCTGTGTGACATCATAGCTTTAAGTCTAAGTATGAGATAGTTAGAACTTTATTTATACTGAAAGTCATTTTGAGTGTAATGGGTGTTTATTTAATGCATTTTCTTATTTCAAATTTATGGGGGTTTACACTAAGTTGATTGGCATTTAAATACATAATGTGCATGTCTTGTATTCTACATACTAGATGATTTGGTACATAGAGTTTATCTTATACATGAAAGATCAAATCATTAGTTCTTATAGAATATAAATTTTTTATTCACAATCTAACTAGAGTAGGACATACCATTAGCAAAATTATACTTTAAATTTTTTGTAGGTCTATCTTGACTATGTGGAATGGTAAACTTATAGCTTCTTATACTTGTACACTTAGTGTATTGAATGGGATCGAGTTGGGGTGATTGTTTTATACTAACACATAAAATAATTTATACCCCATATTTATTTTAATTACTTTTACTCTTAATCATGAAATAATTAATAATCACATATATTTGTTATTAGTTATTTTGATTCACATAGAGTAAAATCTATAAATAGATTTGAGTGCTTAGTGAATTGGATGACTAAATCAATTGTACGGTGAATATTAATTATCAATAGATTATATATCCTATTAAAAAGATTAATGGTGCCCCATTGAGGATACTTATATGTTTAATAATATCAAATCCTATAGCTAGATTTTAAATCTGACATATCAAATAAGTTAAATGTATGCTCTCAAGAAAATAATAGGATATTAATTAAATAAAATTGTTAGTTATTCAATTTAATCAATGGGTATAAATAATCTTAACATGAAGAAAATAATAAGTATCAAATAACAATAGTTTAAATTTTTTTTCAAAATAAGTAAATGGATACAATTATAATTCTATTGTAGAAATTTGTATAATTAATATAAATAGAATCATTTAATTTACATTTGATGCTCAAAATTTTCTTTAAGCTTGAGGTCCCTTCTATAGCCCTTAACTAGTGTCGTAAGTGAAAGTTATATAAATCATGATAAAAGATATTATTTATTTGTTTAAAAATATATAATATCAATTTAATTGATATTGGTTTTAATATATATATATATATATATATATATAATAAATTAATCCTTTTAAGAGTCATTTATTTTTATTTTAAGAGTGATCTTTTTATAATTTTAGAGTTATTTATTTAAAAAAACCATTATAATTTTTTAATGCATGATAAGTATGTCACATATGGTGGAGTAGAAGAAATTCACTATTTATCATCTTCCTCATGTCACCTTGACTTCAGGAATATAGGAGAAGGCCTTAGCAACTATGTTGGAGCGTTCTTTTGTTAAGATGCCTATCCTAACTCATGGGTAATGAAATTTCATCATGTTTATGTTGTCGGTAAGATTATTATGTAAATATTACAATTCGGAATAAAACCCAACATAATCATATGATCATAACACTTTCATTATTTTCTCTTCTTTCCATATCTTATGAAAATATACCTAACATCCATCTTGTCCATATAGTTATACAAATGATTCCGTATAAAAAAATAACATACATAACTAAAAATTCAAAAATAGCTAACCATTGGTTTCATGTTACGCAATTTATCAAATGGTGAAAGAATGTATAATTTTTTTGAGAAAGCCAATTGATTATGGATGCTACAATCTTCAATGTTTCAACTCAAAAAAGAAATTTTACATAAAACATAATTTGCATAAAGACGCCGACATACGTCAACATAAAGGTAATTTAACATGCTTCAGCTCAAAATCATCATGTGAGAAAGTATAAATAGGATTCTCTCCTAAATAGTATGTTTCATCTTCTCAATTATGTCATGTAATTGGGATATCATGCATGGTGTATTTTCAAGTTTAATACTATGAGATATACAATATCTCTCAAACTATTCTTTATATTCTCCATTATTATCAGAATATACAAAAATCAACTTCATAGTAGTATCTCTCTTAAGTTTAGGGTGAAAATCTTTAAATACATGAAAGTCTTGATCTTTTATTTTTAGTATAAATGCCCATATACTTCTAGAGTTATCATCAATGAATATCACAAAGTAAAAAGGCATATTGATTATTCTACTCTACATAGAATAGAATTTGGTATGTATAAAATTGAGGATGTTTGAACTCTTTGAAGGGGGGAAGAGATTGAAAAGTTGTTCTATGATTTTTTTTCTAGCCATAGTCCTTATTAAGAGATGATTCATAGTTAAATGATATGATATTCCTTCTAGATAGTAGTTGAGGTCATTTTCACTCACATGACTAAGTTTTTCATGTCATATATTAATATTACTTTTTGATAGCCACCATTTATCCGATCTCTAGTCATTCTTGCCTGAGTTACTTATAATATACTATCATTAATAACACTTGCAATGACTAATGATTTCTTTGCTAGTTTTCAATGGTCACCACTAAAATGACTTATATGTCTCATGTCATCTAGTATACCTACTAACATTAGGTTCACAAGATTTTCTAGTAGATAAGATATATTTTTCAGTATTAGCAGATTTTCAATCCACATTTATAAACAAATATCTTTATACCTAATATTTATGATAACCTATTATTGCTCATATTTATTATATCATAATTACAAAATATGTATGCATTAACAAAGTCAAAAGATGAGATGATGTGAAATAAAATGGCCGACTCAATATGCTAATCACCCACTTGAGATACTAGATTAGTAGAATTATTAATGCTAACTAGCATGCAAATCACCTTTCAATGAGATATTAGCCTCTCTCTTTGGTCTATCGCATCTCATACACTCTTGTTCTAGTCTTTCTATGAATATCAATTTTTTTGTATGTCTCATCTTGTTATAGTAGTAACATTTGGCTACATTTATCATCTTTCTATTGGAAGAGTATGTTCTTCTATCACTCTATGTGTGTCTAATAGTGCTCCTATCACATCTCTTAGAAATAAGGATATAATGAGAATCTTCTAATTTCTCTTTTTTTCTTACTTCTTTAGACGATAGATTTTATGAGATAATGTGCTCTAATACAACACCTCTTGATGGTGATATGCTCATGAAAACTACATAATTATGTTAGCTATCTCAAATCATATCTTATATCATTTTGTCGCTATTAGAAAAATTTAATATCAATTTGATGATATTGAATAAACTAAATTCCACATAGGCATCATTGAATGGCCTCCTCAATAATGATTCTCATACAAAGTGTTGATATTAATGGTGGTATCAATATCAAAAACAAACTCTAATACTAATCATTTGGGGAAGTAGGTTGGGTTTGTAGTTTTTTACAAACTACTCAATGTAAGGAACAAAAATTTTGGGAGAGGGAAAACTTTTAGATTCAAAAAGAATTAAGATTAAATATTTTTTTCTATTTTGGAAATGCACACTTTTAACAAAATAAAATTCATTTTGAAATTTTATTTATTAAAAACTATAACAAGAGTGTATGATTAGTATTATCTAAATATTTTAAAATATTCTAAAAATTTATATTCATTCCATAATTCTAAAAATCAAAAAGAAAAAATCAAATATGCAAAATAAAATGTTCAAATTTAATTTATATATCGCATATATAACTAGAATCAACATATACTAAAGACTTATATATTCACACATGATAAAAATTCATAAAAATACTCAACATTTATGTTTTGAACCAAGATTCATTTTTTAGCATATAAAATCTTAGAAATCATAAAATCAAAATAATAACATAAAAAAGTGATTTTGGGAAGAATGCCCCTGATGTGATTTTGCATTATCCTTTAGGTAATTAGTTCAATTTTTTACATCAAGGAAATGAATTGGCTAAATATTATATCTAGATAGAAGAAGAGTTTATGTAAAAAAAATTCATGACAACCTTTTCTAAAACATTTATGTAATATTAAAAAAAACAATTATTTTTTTATTATGTCCTAACCATGTGAAAGAGAAGAGAGGAAGCTTCTGTAAAAAATTGTTGCATTTTAGCTTCTATATTCCTCTCTTTTGGCTTCTAAAATAAAAAGGAAAACTTATTTTCTTTTCTCTGTGTAAAAAGGAGAGAGAAAGGCTTATGTGTTGTGTCCATTTGTTTCTTCCATAACAAAAAAAAACACACTCATGCACATGTTTTTTTTCTTTTCATTTCATTTAATGAGTTGATGGGGAACACACCCTCATATCTTGTCTTTTTAGAAAAATAAAAAATTTACATTTTATAATTTTTTTTTAAAAAAAATTGAACGTGTGAAATTATCCTACTTTCTTGGTCCATTGTGCTATCACTTATAATGAAAACAAAAAAAAATGAAAAGAATAGTAGTAATAGAAAAATAAATTAAATAGCATTAAAAAAACTAGTTTGATATTGCTATTAAGCTATTTTAAAATTAAAACAAGATAAGCACTAATACAAACCAAATAAAACTTAGTCTCCCCAACAAGGGCCAACTCAACACTATTGACAACACAATCTTAGAAATAATGCTTTGCAAAAATACTTCCAACACTTGATATATGGGTGTGCTGCACATGTTGGTCGGTTCATGGATAGAAAATCATTCAATATGAAAAGGATAAACAAACTCAAAGGGCTTCAAGTGACAACAACGCTTCAAGTATTACAAACTTCATCATCAATGGCCTGAATGTTATTCTAGACTACTCAAAGGTAAAGAAATGTGGAAAAGTTAAAATTTTATATAGAAGAAAGCAGACGAAATTTTGTTGATGGTGATCCATGAAAAGAATTTGAACCATATCCATAATATTTAGTCATAGGATGCAACAATCATATGTATGTTGCTAATCTATCACTATTCTCACATTTTAATGAAGATTTTTGTATTAGTGTGAATGTTAGTGCTAATTCTATAGTACATATTATGTAAAGTGAGATGTTTGAATCATGACTAAAGATGATAATTTTGATACTATGTCAAATATCTTTAATGTTCCTAACCTAAGGAGCAATTTCTCAAGTCTCTAGCAACTAGAATATGAGGAGGTCTACGAGGGTATATTTATGAGTATTTTTTGTAAGATACATGATTCTAAAGGTGTTCAAATTGATGATTCTAGGATGAAATAGATTAGATTTTCTTCAATGCAAATTAAAGCTTTCTAGACTTGTCTCATGGATGAGGTAAATGATTTAGGTTGACTTTAAAACTTCTTTTATGACTGCTTATTTTGGTTGGTTGAAGAAACTTAAAATAAATTTGGTGACTATGCTTCCACAAAGTACCCCCCCTAGTAGAGTATATGATGAGTGTGTTTCCAGCAAATATTATCAAGAGTAATCTTTACGAAGAAAATTAGGGAGAGCAAAAAATATTTTGAAGTTTATGCATTCTAATATTTGTGGAATTGAAAACATATTATATATTAGAGGAAAGAGATAATTAATTACCTTCATTTATGATTTTAGTTGAAAATTTTAGATTTAGTTCCGATTAGAAAAAAAAAATATGCATTTAAAAGAAGGCACCTTTCTAACATGATATGGGTTGAATCATTAAGATTCTTTGTACAAATCATGATGAAGAATTCTGCTCAAATAGATTTGTTATTTTCTATGATGAGCATGGTATTTAGAGAAAACTAGTAGCAACCTCTATACCCTAGCAAAATGGAATCATGAAGAGAAGAATTGAACAATCCAAATTATAGTATGGAGTATAATTACAAGTAGTCTATTTCCTTATAAGTTTTGATTAGAAGTTATAAATTGAAGCATCCATCTTTGAATTGGTACCTTATATCCAATTCAAAACTTGATAAAAGGTTAACCTTAGTGTTGGTTAAATCCAATTATTAATTACTTTAATGTTTTTGAGTGCAATGGAAATGCATAAATTCCACATAAGAAAAGGGACAAGTTAGTTGAAAATGGTGAAAACTTTGGCTTGCTTGGCATCAATGAACAGTTGAAAGCAAAAATATTCTTTAATCCTACCACAAAGATGCTTATTTTGTCATACATTATTTTAGATGAAGATAATACTTAGAATTGGTCAAAAAAATAGTCCTAGACAATATCAAATACCTATGAGTTTTGAAGAAAATGATGAAAAAAATACAATTTCAACTAACCCCATCAACTAGTATTTCATTGGTACAATCATATGTGCAATTATGAAAGTTACACCACTCTAATAAAAATTAGTCGACAAATTGTGATTTGATTACCTTCAAAGAAAATTATGATGTTGGTAATCTTCAATCTGATAACTATGATATATTTTTTGATTATTTTTTGTATGATTTAATTACCTTCCAAGAAGTTAATATGGGTTCAAAATAGCAAAGGATCATGAATGAAGAGATTGACTCCTTTAAGAAAAATGATAGCTAGGAGTTGTTGAGTTGGTCGTTTCCAAAAGAGTAGAAATCTATTAGTATTAGATGGGTTTATAAAAAAATGTTATAAAATAAAGATTTGATTATTGATAAGGACAATGTTTTGCTCATTGCAAAAGGCTACAATCAAATCAATAGCATGGAATTGATTACAAAGATATATTTGCTTCAACAAGAAACTTGACATTGTTTTGGTGTTATCCATTGCAACCTATAATTCATATTTTATTTATCAGTTAAGTGTAAAGTTGGATCTTTTTTTCATTGAAAGATGCTAGAAGAAGATTATATTAATCAATCTCAAGGATCTGTAAAGCAACAATATTAGATTCATATATATTGGTTAAGTTGTGTTATATAGAATGAAACAAACACCAAGAGCTTCTTTTTTTTTTAATATTTTTAATATTTTTTTGGTATTTTTTTTTGATTATGTTTATTCTTAATTTTTTGTTTTTTTATTTTTTATTTTCTTTCTAGTATTTTTTTAAGCACCAAGAGCTTGTTATAGTCATATAGATGCTTATGTTATTATCAAATGTAAATGAGAAGACACACTTGATACTCAATGTGGTACTAATAGGAAACTTTTAATTATATATTTATCTTTTGATTATCTCATTATATTTGTAATAATAAACCTATGCTTATTAATTTCAAGATGTCTATGATGAAAAAATTTCATATAAAAAATTTGAGACTAATGCACCATTTTTATTGGCATCTTGATAGTACAATTACATGCGTGTATTTTTATTTGTCAAATAAACATGCTCTAAATTTTTACATACTCTTAATTTGAAGTGTTACAACTCATTTTGAACTCTAACTAAACTTTGTGTTAAACTCACAAATAATGGAGCATAAAAATAGGTAGATATCATTTTTCACAAGCAAATTGTTGGGAGTCTTATATATTTGATAACAACTGAACTAGATATCATGTATATTATCAAATCAATTAGCAGATACATGGAAAATCCAACTAAGGCTCATCATTTTGTATGAGGTACAACAAATTTTGGAATTTTGAACAATAATGATGGAAATACAAGATGATTGGATTTTCTTATAGTGATGATACATAAAGATATTGATGATACACAGAGCACTGTCATAGCTAAATTAATGTTTTATTATGGAGCTATTAGATGATTTTCAAGGAAGTAATAGATGGTTGCTTTCTCAACAACCAAAACTAAATATGGTGCTCCAACATCAAGTTCATATCAAGTTATTTGGCTAAAAGGGTTGCTTTATGTTTTGTACAGCTTTCAAAAATATCCAATTATGATTTATCATAATAATAGAATCCAATCATGCATAGGTAATGCAAACATATTGACATGAGGTACTTCTTTTAACATGATTTATGCAAGGATGTTGTTATTGACTTGATGTTTTATGAAAGCGAAGAGCAAATTACATATATATTGTCTAGGTCCCTTAGACATGTTTTCATGAAGATAAGTATGCATAGACTGTATTTTTCAAAGGATATTGTATAAGGATGAATGTTGTCAATTCTTATTACTATTAAAAAGTTATTACTATTCAATAAGTTATTACCAATAGATAAATTATTACTAGTAGAAAAATTATTTTTACCTAGGGTATCTTTCACTTAATTATTTTATATGAGTATTTTTTTTACTAATATTTCATACAACTTAACCTTTTCAATGCCTATGTAATATGTCACTTTCTTATTATTTTATATACAACTAAGAACTTCATGATTCTCCTTTCTAATATTTTTTTGTCCCATGTTTTATTTGAAAATTCTAACATAGAAATGATCTAACATAATGAGTTAGATCATTATCTCTATTACTTACGTTCATATCTTTACTCTTTCAATATGGCCTTAGGCACTACTACAAATGATCCCTCAAAAATGGATTTCGGTTTTTCGAACCCTACTCAAGATTTAGTGGCAATCATTGTTATTTATTTGTTGCCCCTAAAACTCGCATCACTACCACTTTTCATACAAAATATAATTAAATGTTTTTTCTTTGATCAATATTTTCTTGGATATGTTGTTGGCATCTTTCCATGTCCTACTCTAATAATGGTTCAAAATGACCAAACCATTCCTAACTAGAATTATCATCCATGACACTTCCAAAAATTACTTAGTCACTCTATAAAGCATATCTTTTTTTTAACACGTAATTTTATTATCACAAAAACAAACAGTTTACAATAAACTAAAAGACTGACCGATTTATGCCAACCCCCCAAATCCTATGCACTCTTTGGTTCTATGCTTAGAATACACATAAAACCACAAAAAAGAAATCATCCACAAAAAGGGTACAACTACTATAAGAATTCAAAATTGTAAAAAACCTAAATTTTAACGAATCACTTTCCCGAATACTCTCCTCTTGTATCACTTGTCTACTGAATCTCTACCAATCCTAGTTCTCCTCCTATTTAGCCTAAGCATATCTATGGTGTCAATGAATTGACATAATTTATGCACCAATATGAATATTACACCACTTGAAGTCTAATATAGATTACCATCATTTTCTCTAACCTCATCGAGAGCTTTATCTTACATCTTTACAAATACTAAATGAGTAAGCAATAGCGTTGATCATACATACACTTAAGCCAACCTAGTTTATCTTGGTGGTAATGCCATTTTCTAGTGTTCTATAAATAGAATTTTATTGTTCATTCTTTTAGCTAACACTCGATGTTACTCTCTTTCATCCTAAAAGAATTACATTTCTTTTTATTATCATTTTGTTAGTGATCATGTGCTTGAGAGTCATTCATTGTATTTTATATTTTTTACAAGTATCAATTAGTTGATGTTCTAACAAATTCTTTCTATCATTGATTCCCTTTCATCAAGCAAGCACAAAAGTCAGTTTCTCCAATGAGAGAATCTCCATTTCATAATCATCCACAATGTGAAATTCAACATATGAATCATCTTACAAGGACATGTTAATGCAACATAGATGTTGCTTTCATGATAATTTTATTTGTTTCAACATATATAATTCCTATTTTATTCTCTTTTGCTCTAATTTTAGTAATTCACAAGATTGTTTATTTGTAATTTTATAGGTTACTTACTTTTATATATGCATTTTTACATGTGAGAAACTACATATTATAGTGTATATAAATATATAACTTGTACAACAAATAAAATAAATGAAAATTATCATTCAGATCATATAATTTTGTCATATTATCATTTATCTTTTGTATGCTATTACTTGTAGCCTTTGTGATAAGTGGGATCTTTAGTCGTTGTCAAAAATATGATTTTATTTTGTTTCCATTCTTTTTACATATGTGGTAGGTGGAATTCAACTGTGGTAGTTGAAGATCCATCTTGATCACTCTCTTTGCTCATTTATAAAATAGTACTTTTTATTTTCTTGTATTTATCTCAGTCAATTTACATGATGAGAGTTATTAACTTGCGTTTTTTTTTTATTGACAAGTTTATTATATTACTTTTATAATTTTTTTAATTTTAAAGTATTAATGTGCGTTTTATTTTGAAAACAACATCCAATCCATGCAGTAAAAAGAAGCAAAAACAAAAATAACGAGAGGTGTGGTGCTCCTGCTTGACGCCGTTAAACAAAACTGCAAGGATCAGAACTGCAAAATTATGACAGAATTAATATTGGAAACAAGTGGTGGACAACATTTGCAACAGTGATGCTTATCAGCGTATATCCTTTATGCTTCTGCCTATAAAATTCCGCCATTCCATGCCAGTGCCACAAGGCTACTAAAGAATGAAAGATAAGTCGTTCTTCCCCCACGTATCGGGCAGGCGCATCATGGTCATGGATACTGTCTTCTTCTTTGCTCCTTTTTAGCTTGAGTATCTATCTAATAACATTTGCGTTTCCTTTCACTAGTTATAAACGTAACCCCCCCGTCGTATGATTATCTCTTGACTCCTCGACGATTCTTTAAATTTGATCAATCAAGTTTTACTATTACCCATTCAACTCTCACTCCCACTGCTTCTTGATCATTTACTCATTTGTTTCAATTAAGCTTGACTAGGAATTTTTCCCAGCAAATGTCCTCGTCCTGGCGTTGTGAAGGCCTCCAATCTTGCCGGGAACCTGGCTATGTCGAGGGACCGCTGATTTTGAGAGTCAAACTGGCAGTGCCTGCCAGTCCCTGCAGCAACAATTCTGTCTCCGATTCTTTTCCCACAAATTCAAATCCATTTGGGACTGAATCATGCGATAATTTAGCTGTGACAGCGGCGAATGACGAAGTTGGCATGGGTAGCTGGAGTTTTCTGCAATGTTTAACAATTAATCGCTCTAAAGAAACCCAATTTAATCCAGAGGACGATGATGTCTATGTTTCTCCTGCTGTGAAGCGCTCTCCTTCTACGCTTAGTGAAAAGAGTCTCGAATTGTGCACTGAGAGCTTGGGAAGCGAAACTGGGACGGACAACAGCAATAGCGACGACGATATTCTAGCTTGCTCTCATCAGCAGATTAATACGTCTGCTTCTGATCCTGCGGCTGCTACTCCTCCTGCATTGGAAAAATCAAAATTGCGGGAACATGGCAAAAGATCAAATCGATTTAAAGCACAGTTTCCCCCTCCTCTGACCTCTGTGGTTGGCTCCCCCACTGCTGTCCGAGTGAGGTCTTATAGAGAGGACGGACGCCTGGTTCTAAAAGCAGAAACCCGGTCGACCATTGATGCCATTTTTCATGCCGAGCGCGTCGATGGTCGGCTTCGTCTTCATTGGAAACAAAAATCTTGCTTTCTTCCCCAAGGTGGCATGGAGGAGGAGGAGGAGGAAGAAAAATGGGTTGACCAAATAGATCGGGAAGATGCTGATTTCGGCGACGATGAAAACTGGGAGAGGCAGAACAATAATGAAACATCATCGGCTCCCCACGTTGGCATTTCGGGAAATATGGGCTGGCCAAGCAGATGTAACGACGGTGGAGGAGGGATCGGGACCGGAGACATGCTTAAACCGGAACCTTTCTGGTTGGCCACCTGACCATCCAACACCATGCACCACTCTCTCGGTCTCTATCCCTCTCTCCCTCTCTCCCTCTCTCCCTCTCTCCCTCTCTCCCTCTTTCCCTCTCTCCCCCACAATGTTTTTGTGGCACTTAGGTGGTTGTAGGGCTAGCCATCTCATCAAACCTGTGTTTTCCCAATAATTAATCTGAAAAACTAAATTAGAATCGAGATTCTGATTTTAGAATTAAAGATCCCTTCATGTTATATTCATTTGCATCGATTTTTTTATTAGTCATTTGCAGTTATTAAGCTCTGGTTCCTGAACTAAACATTATAGTTTAGAAATCAGAATGATCACGTTAGATTCGAATCTACTGGTCCTTGGGCACAGATAGTCAAAAACACCATTGCTCCCATCAACGCAATAAGGCAATTATCGTCAATAACTAAAAGTGAGAAAACAGCGTATGAGATATGGTACCACGGTCTATCATACGTTATGTTTTAATTAGATCTTCATGCAGCCAATGTCAATATTGTCCGTTGTGCATCCATTTATTATTGTTTTGTTTTGTCTTTGAAAACACGACTCTGAGAATAATTGGAAGGTTTCTTAAAAAACAAGTTATTTTTTAGATTTATTCATTTACCCACACTATTGTGGTTTATATATAAACCAATATAATATATACTATATACTATATACTAAAGATTGTGTGTGTGTGTAGGTTTATATATAAACCAATATAACATATAGTGTATATATATATATATGGTGTGTGTGTGTGTGTTATATTTTAAAAACGTCAAATTTGATTCTAAATAAAAAATAAAATGATAACAGTTTTAGAATTAGAAAATTTTAAATTTAAAACAGTTATTTTGGAATTGAACTTTGAAGAAGTGATTTCTTATTTGAAAACTGCAAGTTAAAGATTTTTTTTTTTTTTGTTTGGTGACACGTCATTCAAAGAGTAAAATTGATATCTAATTTTTAGTATATCAAAATATACTAATTTTATAGTTTTGTAAAATATTTTTCTTAACATTATTTTGGTCTTTATTTTTTTTTTTTGTAAATATTTTTATATGGTACAGGAAAATATTAATTTTCCTCATATTTATACCAACAAGTTAGTCCAATTGGTAATTAATATCTATATTTCATTAGAGAGTATTTATATAATAATTAAATTTATTTTATTTTTATAGTTTTCTATTAAAAATAGATTCAAATGTAAATCAACTATTGTTTTATTAAATTATTTTCAAAATCTTCAAATTATACATTAAACTCAAGAAAATTTATAATAAAATATAAAATATAAATAAAAACACATGGATGAAATTTAATCACCTGAGAAAAACTTAAATTTCTAATTATTTATGTACTAAGTTATTTTTTTATTAAATTATTTAAAAACAATATTTCAATTTATTGGATTAATTAAATGTACTAAATATTTATGATACCTTAAAACAAATATATTCGAATTTGAGAAAAATATTGAATAGTAAATATTAAATTAACCAATTAGAAAACTAACATTTGAAATCTTTGTGACATTAATCTAGAAGAGATTGAAAAAAATGTAATGAATTTAAAATAATTCATTGAAAAGAAAAAAGAGACCTGTGTGTTGATGTAACAAACCTAAAATATTTGAAAATAAAACTTAATTTTTCATAATTAAAAAAAATATACCAGAAAATAATTAAGTTTTGGTACACTTAAAATAATTAAGTTTTGGTACACTTAAATTAATAAAGCAATTTTTCCATCTGAAATTAAAAATAAAAAATAAAATTTGTTTTACTTAATTCAGAAAATATTGTTCCAAAATCTAAACATGGGAACTACCTTTCTAAATTGTGAAATCATAATTTATCAAAATAAAGTTATAAAATCTTAATTAGTACTTTAAGTGAAGAAAGCTAGACCGGAACTCATGCTATCTACTTTGATGAAATGTTACTTTACCATGCGGCCATAAGATTAATATTGATTGATAATCAATCAATTACACACACACACACACACATACACACAACATATTGATCCTTTTATATATGTTTATATAGGTGTGTGTGTGTGTGTACTTATATATGTTTGTAGATTGTGTGTGTGGGTGTGTGTGTGTGTGTAATTTGTTAATCAATCGATATTTATCTTCTGACCACATGTTAGAGTATTATTTTGTCAATGTGGAAGATATGAGTTGATTCTCACTTTCTCCACTTAAAATAGTGTATAAAATTTTATAATTGACTTTTAAGAAATTATAATTTTCTAATTTAAAAAAAGTGGTTTTTGGGTTTGGAATAGTAGTTTCTATATTAAGTAAATCATATTTTATTTTATTTTTTTTCAAATTCAAGAGAGCAAAATCAGGTTAATTAATTTCAGTGCATCAAAACTTAATTATTTACAAGTTTTTGTTTTTTTTTAATTAATGAAAAGTTAGTTTTTTGTATATTTTGTGTTTAGTGCACCAAATCACAAATCTCTTTAAAAAAATAATAAATATATTGTTAATGATAAATTAACTAAATGTTCTTGTTCTTAAAAAAATCAATTCAATTATTATTTCGCACAATTATTATTCATTGGAAAAATAATTTTATTTTCTCTAATAAATGAATATTGTGATACAACATTGCAACATTAAAAAATAAATAATCATTTGTTGGGATTGGAAGCTCAAATATCAATTGTTGGTATTAAAACTTTTTGATATCAGTAAATTACTTTGTGAGCTATGATTTATAAGGAATTAGACATGTATTAAAGTTTATATTTTATGGATTGTGTAAGTACTAAAATATGAATGTTTGGTGGCAACTACCATGAAAAGTGGAAACCCTTCTACTTGGATGAAAAGGTAGTTGACCTGTTAGTTTCGACTATACACTAAAATAGTAAAACATGAAGTACACATCAATGATCCATTGCAAACAAATCATATTGAGCATACATGATTAAACAATAACCTGTTAGCTTTCTATCCAATATCTACAATGTATGTGCAAGATGTGTTAATACCAAAACAATCTTTGTGTTTTCTTACATTATAATGTTTACTTTGTTCCAAAAAAAAAAAAAAAATAATCAGACATAATAACTCATTTGATTATTCCTTTAATCAATATCACACAAAAATGAGAATCTTTTTTCAATCGAGACAACTCAATTTTCTTGTTCAAGATATTTTTATATTCTATTGTATAAATGTTTGAGATCCAGGATGAGACTTCAGTGCTCCTCATTTTTTTTCTTTTTTCAATGACTGAAAAATGAGACAAAATTCTTCCATAGGAGACATAGGAAAGAGCCACTTTCATATTTTTCTTTTTTTTTTGTGTGTTATTTCGTAGCTACTTCCATTGGGAAAAACAAACCATGTGATTTTCCATTTATTGGTTCTAGACCCTTCCACATGCACACATAATAAGGAATAGTTAAACACATCCTAAATAGAAAAATGCATAATAAAATATTTAATAAAGCAAATCAAACCAAAAAAATAACAAACCAAACAAGCCAAACTAAATTTGTTTTATCAAACTAGTATGTCCACCTTTATCATATCCAAATCTTCTCCTCTACCTTAACCCTTAGATAGTAACACAAACTGCCCAAAAGCCTTATCTCCTCAAAAGCATATTACATCTTTCATTAAAGTAAATCTTTTATCCTCATATATGAAAATATTTCTAAAAATAGCTCAGGTTTACAACAAAACCAATTGGGAGTCCCACATTTTCAATCTTGACTCTCTCTCTCTCTCTCATCCTTGCCTATCTTTATCCTCCACCATCAAATCATAATCTTCCTCGTAATCTTGCAATCATTTGGGAGAAGGTGGTGCTGAAATAGTTATTGAATAATGGACACCTCCAAGAATCCTGATCAAGATAATGTAGATGTCAAAAGGAACCAACTTGGGCATTATCATTTTTTTTCAAAGAAAACTATAAAGAAATGCAACACTATGAATTTTCCTAATCATACAATTCAAACATGCATCACTAGATGACTTCTATGAAACATACAAGAGTTGTCTTCTGGTAAAAAATTGATTATCTTTATTCACATGTCTAAGTCTATGCTAGTTGGAACCAACATGCACTAGACTTGTACAATCTAGCTTATGTGATATATAGTGAATCCATATTTGTACTCCTTGTGATAAAAAAATCTTCCCTTGACTAGTTTCCAAGGGTCTCCACCAAAAAGACTTACACAATCTACATTGTCCAACATCTGGATAGCATGTATAACCAAATCTTATGAATATGTCAAGCATCTCTCAACACAACAAAAATATACTCTCCATTTCAAGGCATAACCCTACAATGCATATAACTCTCAACATCTAATTGTCATCCATCTTGACTTCCTTATAGTCATGGCATGATAATGATAAAATCTAGTTAAGATTCATAATAAATTAAAAAGAAATAACTAAATTAGCCACCTTGTTGCTCTCTTTACTCACCAAGTTTGTAGAACCACTATCACCACTTTCTTGATGATACCTTTCCTAACTTTCACTCGTCATACCCACCTCCATACATGATAATCCCTCATGAAGTGTTTTAGCTTACAATAGTAAAAACACACCACTTCTATCATACTATTAAACCTACCCTTAGAGGTTAATCTTTTCTCTCTCCCTATAAGTGCATAATGGTACACAAATTTCATCTTGCTTTTCCTTACAAAAAGTGTGTTATGATAGTCTTGTTTCCATCTACATCACTTCCTCACTCAGTATGTTGTCTATAACCATGCTCATGATTAGGACACCATCTAGAGTTGAATAATATAAGGACACAATCAAAAGTTGAATTGATAAGGACACAATTAATATTTCCCAACTATTAGAAAAAGAATTGAGTTGTAACAAAGTATATAGCTTATTTTCCAAGGGAACCTTTATAGATACAATCCAGTTTACCAACAATTGGATGATATTCATATGTTTGATCATGTCATTCCCATTTGGATACTTGATATTCACCAAATGTCTAATTAAAATTATTATTTTGAGTGTATTTTTCTCATACATCAACTCTGATTTCTTCTATAAAATATCTACTCTTGGCTCCTCGAAGTCGTGACAAAAATTACTATCTTCAACCTACTTTTTAATCATGGAAGTAGCCTTGTAGTGCACATTTTGTCAGTTTTATTCACTCATCCTTTCAAGTTTCAACTCACCAAATAAAATCATACAAGTCTTTAACCATTAAAAGGTTTGGTATCTTTTTGTACCATATTTTGTAGTTTTTTTAGTCTCACTTAATCATCTTGAATGAATATTGGTCTTAAACACTTAACATCTAATGCAACTAAATAGTCAATCAAATAAGAACGTCGATTATCACAAGCAAATAATCTTCCTCTAATATAATTTGTTGGTGTAGGGAGCTCAATTACTAATTGTTGGTATGTAAACTTAGCCTCGTACTGATAAATTAGTTTGAAAGCAATGGCTTCTAAGGAAATAATTATATATATCAAAATTCAAGATATATCTAACACCTAGTGAAATATAAACAAACAATGCAATATTCAACAAAGTGTTCAATATATTATATTTCAATCTACATCAATGCACTTAAGAATAAATCAAGTTGAGTGATCAAAAATTCACAATAATTAGAATAATTACACAACACAATTGAGACTAAAAGTGTAAGATCGGGTACACACAAACAGACACACACTATTTATGCCATGAACACTCTAGATGGTACATGAAAATATCAATGGAAGACCTTATAATTTGGATGTGAAAAAATGATGATGCCTCATATATCATAACTTTTCAATAAAACAACAAAATATCAAGGGCACATCCATGATCCAATTAAAAAAAACATTCAATGCATAAAATAATATTTTTAAAAAAAATTTGTTCAATGGGTTTAAATGGGTATCAATACTGAAACCATCTCTGAGTTGTTGTATCTACCCATGTTTGGGAGACTATTATTTTTTTTTTTGGTTTGTTTTAAATTAAATCATTTGAACATGTAAAATTATTTATTAAAAAATATAGGTTTTATTTTATTATTTCGTTACCATTGTTTGTTTTGTTTTTGTAGTTGTAGTTGCATGGTAGACAAATAGTGGGGTATATAATTATGATAATTCATAAAATAGAAAGAAGTTTCTCTTTTTTGATTCTTTCAAAATGTCTAAGTTATGAGAAAATAAAAAAAATAGAAAGGCATGGTTGTCCTCTTTTTCTAGAAAACCTACTGAAAGAAGAAAAAAAAAAGGAGAATGGACTCCTTTCCTTCTTCATGAACATGTATACAACTGAATAGAGAAAGAGAAACCTACTCTTTGTCTTCTTGAATGGTGAGCGATAGAAGATACAAGAATAAAAAAAATGTATACTTGTATTCGGGTTGACATGTGATTAGATGATTGTGTTAGTGTTTTCATCCTTTTTTCATGAAAAGAAATAAGGAGGAAATATTAAACTTACACATATCATAGAAAATATCTTACATCTATAGATATTTTTATTTTTTCGACAGACCTATTTTTTGGATAGTATATCCTCTCCCTATTTTGTTAAAATTATTGTGTTACCATAACACAAATGTGGTGTTATTATCCGTAATATTTATGATGCTATCATATAAAAATTAAATTTTCTTTCCTATTAAATTCTTCAAGAACAATCTATTCTAGATAATAGTACCTAAAATTGTAGCACAATGAACACACAAATAGGAAGTTATGCACATATATTCTAGATTTTTTGAACATTTTATATTTTAATATATAATTCTCGGTCCGTAGCATTGTTTTTTTTTTTTGCTTGAATTGGATACCATAATTTGGATAAGCGTGAACAAGTCTTTAGTGTATGTTTGGTTGAATTTTGTTGTGATAAACTCAAGATCTTTGTCCATGAACATAATATCAGAATTTTCTAAAAATAATTTTATGAATTTCAAAAATTTTAAAATATAAAAAATGGTTTAATAAGAAATAGATTCTAGCAAAAAAAAATTATCATAAAAAAATTATATTTTTTATGTTCTAAGAAAATTTTTCTCAACAAAGAGATATGAAAGCTTTTTGATATCAACAAATTAGAATCCAAATATTCTAATATTAGTCAAGTAAAATCAAAGGGACATTAGGATATTTTTGTTTGTATTTTTATTTTTTGTTGTCTTTCATTTTTTTTTTCTATTATCATGGAAGATTACTCATTGATAACTAAATTGAACCTGACTAATTATTATATTTGGAAAAATAGAATGAAAGATTTTCTCAATGTTAAATAGTTGTAAGAGCTTATGATTGACAAAACAAAAGCTAAAACTATGAGCATCCAAGACTATGGCGAATTATAATTTAGAGCAAGCTCCACTATTGGGCATTGGATAAGTAAGGATATGTATCATGTTGATGAAGAGATCTGGACAAGAAGATTATGACAAAACTAGAGACTATTTACAAATATAATATTTATAGAAACAAAATGTTGCTTATTAGGCATCTAGTGAAGTTGAAAATAAAGGATTGAAATCAAATGTTGACACACATAAATAACTTTCATGAGTTGATAAACCAACTATCATCCAAGAGGAAGTATTTGTAGGATTAGTTAATAGCATGTCTACCACTTAGCTCACCTTTGGGTTGCTAAGATAATGTTTTAGTATCCTTTAGCATATGCAACCTCATGGAGGTATCATATCCATGAATGTTGGTATAAAATGTTTTCTATGTGAAGAAATAAGAAGAAAGGAAAGAAAAGTCTCTTAGTACTTTTATTTCTAAGAAATGTGGTAGGAGCACTATTAGGTATGTACATAGTGGTTGAAGGATTAATCCTTTCAAAATAAAATTCATAAATAGAAATACAATCAAGTATAATCTATATAATAAGATAGGACATATCAAAAAAAGAGCATTCTAATTGGAAGTGACTTCAGGAAGAGTGTTTGAGAAGAGATTGATACATTAAAGAGACAAACATCACAAAAGAAGATCATATTATGCTGGTTGGTTATGACAACTTCACTAATCTAGTGAGATAGGAGAGTGATTGACTAATTGATTCTATTATATCATTTCATATCACATATCATATTGATTACTTTTCTATATACATATTTGGTAATTATGATATAGTAAAATTAATAATAACGGGACTAATAAAATTATAGGGATATGAAAGTTAAGTCTACAGATATAGACCAGATATCAACTAGTGCGGAAAGATGTCTATTACTATCCAAATATTTGACCAAACTTGATGTCTAAAATATATGTTATATAAGTGTTATGGGAGTCATTTCGCTAGTGGTTACTAAAAATTGACTAATGGCTTATTATTTATTATGCAGGGTAAGTAAATAATTACACTTTATGACACTTATGTGAGAATGGCTATAGATCATGTATATATTATTTATCAAATAGACAATAATGGTCTCTGACACATGAGACTCGGTCATGTGAGTGAGAAGTATATGTAGCTACTAGCTAGAAGAAATATATTGTATTTTAAATAGGGATTCTCTCTTGATAAGCATATGGATTATATAATTGGAAAAAATAATAGATTAGCTTTCTTCTCTCATCCCCATTCGAAAAGATTAAACATTCTCAGAATCATTCATTCTAATGTCTGCTATATACATAGAAGAATACTCAGTGGATCTCATTACTTTGCATAAGTTATTGATGGTGACTCTAGAAAGGTATGGACTATTATCTTTAAGAATAGTGGCTGATTCTTTTAGATATTTAAATATTTCTATAACAAAGTTGAGAGTGAGATAGGTAGGAAACTAATCTTTGTTTATTTTGAAAAAAATGGATAGTTTAGAAGTCAATTTGAAAACTATTATATATCTTTTGTTATCAAATTTGTATGGATGCCAACCAAGTTGCTTCAATTGAATAGCATGACTAAGAGAATGAACTATATTATTGAAAATAGAATCTACTACATGATTTCTCATGCATAACATCTCAGAAAACTTTTGGGAGAAACTATATATATGACTAATAATTTAATTGACATCTGTCATTCTATAACCTTGTATGGTGATGTTCCCAACGAGATTTAGATCAAGAAGAATATTTTCTATGACTTTCTAAAAGTATTTAGCTTTATAGTTTTCATCCATATATAGAAAGTTGAGAGATCAAAATTAGATAATATTGCACATCTTCACATCTTCTTTAGCTATGGATATGAGGAGTTCAGTTATATATTGTGAGACCTAACATCCATGAAACATTTTCGTAGAAGAGATGTGACTTTTCTAGAAGACTAACTTATCAACTATACATCAGATTAGTGAGAAGGGTGAAGCCATGGAGTTCCCTATTCATAAAACATGTCTCTTCTTTTCATATATTAGACAAATCAAGGAGAAAGTAGTGAATAACTAAATGATGATGTTTAGTCCTATGATTTGCTAGTTGAGGAGGTTAAGGATATAATTCTAGAAAGAACTAAGTAAGTCCCAATTATTCTTGATAATACATCTCAACTCAAGCTAAGAAGATCATATAGGTTTAAGTAGTTTTCTCTAGATTTCATCAGTATGTATTAGTCATTAATACCTATGAGCCTAAATTATTTATAATACCATAAATTTTGAGTATAAATAGGAATGACTTTAGGTCATGCAGGAAGATACTATGTCCACGCATATCAACCAGACTCATGATCTAGTTCCCATGCATAAAGGAAAGAAAATTTTGAAAAATAAATTGATCTTTAGACTAAAACTAATGATGTGACTCTCAATTTAGATATAAAGCTTGATTGGTTATGAAAGATTTTTATTCATAAAATAAAGAATACTTTGATGAACTATTTTTTGATGTCATGAAGAGGCCTTCTACTTGATCCATTTAAAATATGGCACTATGCTTGGTTTTAGAAATCAATCAATTCGATATCAAGATAACATTTCTTCATGATGACTTTCATGGGACACTTTATATGGAGCAACATAGGATTTTAAGTAGAAAGAAAGGAATATATATTAAGAGCCAATTACTATTAAAAATTAATGCATGATATATATTAGGGTATATGAAACACGAAAATTATTGTCACGGCCAAAAAATACCTCCATCACATTTAGAATGGTAGGGAACTTCTTTACATGCCCACTTGGTTGATAAATTAAACATTGCACTAGAAGCACATTTATCATTCTCACATCTTTCATCCATCTAATCTTCATTTTCTCTAATCTACTAGCCAAGAAAGTTACATTAGCTTTAACATTCACCTCCACATTCAAGTAATCCATGCTCCTTTCACAATAGCCTATAATTTTTACTTTTGTAACTGTATACCATTTATTTCATCTCAATTTGTAGAAACTTATGCCACATAAGTCAAAAATGCTAAGTTTTCTTCTAGATATTTTCTCATGAAACAGCCACTAAACATAGTCTCAAGTAATTATTTCATAGTCAATGACATCAATTCATCAAAGTAATCCACTAATAACTAAGTGTGAAACCCATTGCAATGTATATGTTTATAACTTTCATGTATATTTCCCAATATACATAGAACTTCTATTCTTAAGATCTATAAAATTTAAGATTAGTTGTTTTGTCAACTTATGAGATGAGCTGAAAAAGAAAACTTCACTGATATTCGATTTGCAAATATGTCCAAGTCTCAATGCTATGTTTCTTGTAGAATTAAGTAATACATTTTTCTTATCCTTCAAAGTGAAAAGGGAAGGTTTCAACTTCAATTAATAAACCTATAACTCCACTTCTTGAAAACTATAACATACCTCTTAAAAAGCCTTAACGTATGAATATGAATGTCTATTCCTCATACTATGAAATATTAGAAAACATTGGACAAGAAATAGTTGAATAACCATCTTTTTAGAAAGAGGCATAATGTAAGAGAGCATACTCATTCTCAAAGAATGCATTCTCTCTCATAGAATGATGCACATTTAGGTTTCCATCATAGAGAACATGTTGAATTTGTTCTTCTTCTTTAGACTTTATGATTCTGAATGTGATTCCAAATTTTGTTTTTGGAATAAATGGATCATTCATATCAAGTCTTCCTATTATATACTCAATGTGGCATACAAGGGAACAATGCCTCAATACATTAAAATAGAAAAAAAAAATTTGCATGATATCTATTACGATTTTGTTATGATACCTAATTCTTAGAATTTTGCAAAATCTTAAAACCTAGTTAGTCAAGAGCCTCTCGATCAATTCCATAGTGATTGTATAGGTAGTTTGATCAATCAACTATTAGTCAACTACTACTCTAGTTAAAAGGATAAGATTGAGTTTTAAATAAGAATCTTAGATGTTAAGAATGATGCATTTTATTATGCATGATGAATTATTTAAATAGTTTAAATGTTATAATATTTGGTTATAAAAGGAATATATAAATAGTTTAGATTAGATTCTTAAGTTTTCTAATACCCTACTAGCAAACAAAGTAGTTATCAACTATTGGGATCTCTCTAATTAAATTCCCTTGTAGTTGTTCACTCAGTACTTTACTATCAAAATGAAAAATCATCCATGCCTAAAGGTCATTCATAGGTCCATACCTTTTAAGCAACTCATCTACTACTTTTGTTGGTTGCTTCATATATGTATTCTTATTAAATGATCTATGTGTCATATAGACATAAATTGATCTTATAGAAAAAGTATTTATATTTTTAGCTTCGTAAGTACTATACTCATATAATTAATATATGCTTGTCTTTAAATAACACTGATAGTAGTCATATGACATAAAGTAACTTACAAAATTATCACCAACTTATGAGTCACCTCTAATTATGTTTATCTCATGTTTTATCTATCATATATACCATGACAACATGTGACTCACACACCTAAGGTAAAACTTTTAGAAAAGTATTCTATAAAATAGATTGAGGGTTAGTTATTCTAAGACATGTACAATAAATTGGCTTATATAAGTACTCATGCTTTCTACTTCGTAAGTATCATACTTGCATGTTTAATATACCTCTACATTGGATTTTGGCATATAGGTTCATCTTATACATAATGATTGAAAGGGCTATCACTTCCTTCATACTATTTCATGATGAGTATAATTCATGGCTTGTCTATTATCATTCATTATGATAGCATGCACAAACCCACCAAAATTAAAACTTTAATTTCAGTTCTACTTAAATATCACATCAATCAAATCCAAAACACAATAAAATCTAAACATTAAAACCATTCATTAAGCATCCATTATAGATTTTAAATTATAATAATCATATACCTCAATTTAATCTAATATCAAGAATGAATTTTTATGAAATAATAAATAAAACTAATGAAATTTTGAGACTCTCAATGATATCCCTCAAAAGTGTCTAAGAATTAAACCCTAAATCCAAAATACTGAGTCATGTACCTTAGATTTTTCACTAGTGTAAATCAAAATTCAAGCCCTATAGAGTAAGTCAAAATTCATGCCACCTAGAGTTTATGCTTGTGCCCTTCATTACTCCTTTTGCGCATGGATCTCACCTTGGGTCGAGTAAAATTTTTCTCAGAAAACCTTAGATTTGTGTCTCTTTGCTCATGCCCTAAAAAATTTTCAAAATATTGTGTTTTTCTCTATTATACTTGAATGGTTTGGTATGAAATTTAAGTTGAAAGTTATGACTTTTAGAAATGAGCCATGATTTTGGTCTCTTTCTAGCTTTATAATACTATAACATTGGAAATGACCATGATTACATATTTCATCTCTAATATACAAAGTTATGGTACTAGAAATAGCCCACAACTTTATTGTTTCTCTTGCATCATGTGAATGAAACACTAAAAATGATCATGGCTGCACATTTCATCTCTAGAACACAAAGTCTTGATATTGAGAATAGGCCACAACTTTGATCTATCTCTTATATCAGATGGCCATTGTGTTTAAGAATGGCTATGGCTATACTTTTGTTTTTATGACACTAAATCATGATACTAAGAATTGGCCACAGCTTTGGTCATTTCTCTACAATAGAGAGTCATAACCTAATAAATGGGTTAGCTCAGGTATTACTATTTGAAACTTAAGATAGTTAAATTTCATCATACTAGAAATAGAGCTAGGACTTTTTCCTTGATCTTGGTGACTTTGTAATGAGAAAGCTGTAGCACTCAAGGATGTCATGAATTTTAGTACCGGTGAGATATTTAGTTACTGCAACATAGAATTAATGTCATAGCCATAAAAAATATTATATGCTAGCACAACTATGACTCCAAGAAAGTTACACAACTAGATAGAATATTTTGCACGGTAAAATAATTATATCAACAAAGTAATAGAGTACTGGTGTATGAAGATTATTATGACTATTTATGTAAAGTTTTAACTTAATAATGGATGTCAGAACTACCATATAGTTGAATGAAGTATACCAAAGGTGTATTACAAAAAAATATTATCACTTTACATGAATTGTTGTTTCTTTCATTCTCAGTAGTCCACTAAATCTCTATTTCATACAAAAATCACATAATTACACTATTATTTATTATAATTTATCAAAAACCACAATTTAGTGAAATTATTTATTTTAATACTTTTCTATACAAATACATTAAGAATAATTACCAAAATAAATAGTTTAATCTGATATTTGACATATTGATTAACATCATCTGTAGCAATAATGTCATTTGATCACTTTACCTTAAGTGTAGGCAAAATAACTTATAAAACTTAAACTTTTTACCTATAGTAATTCATGCATAATCAATAATTAACTAACATGAACTATCATAGTGTAGTGATTTTGAATCATCTTAGATAAGTATTAAGGTTTAATTGAAGAGAAAAATAAGGTAGAGTAAACTTTTTTTTTAGTTAAGCTTGTTTGAATCTAAGTATGAAATAATTTTATTAACACTTCCACAAATTTTGATACACAATAGAAATTTGGAAGAAGACTAACAAAGAGATGCATTAGAGTCAGAATACATTAGATAGTAATCTTTATGGTCAATTAGGAAGTTTGGAATTCTCTTCATTTGCATGTATGATAAATATTTCTAAGATGGATGGTTGAGTTTCATTGATTGACTTCATAGAACAGACATATTCAACTTGACTTATCTTCCAATTGCTCATGGTTAATAACTTATTGAAATTTATAGATTAAAATCCAACTAGCTCACCAAATAATCATTTAATGGGCAATGAATGATAACTTATAAGAAATTGATGGATCTAGTGATAATTAATAATTGAATACGAATGGGTTATCAAAACATTACTTCACATGGAAACTCTAAGAGGGAAAACAAAAAATTAGAAAAAATTAAGCTAATGAAGTTAATTATTTGGAAAACCATAAATAGATACCTAGTTTTCATATATCAGACATATATCTTATTTCTCCTCCAAATAAAATATGAGATCTAATCTCTCATCATGTGGATTGTCATCTATGAATAGAGAGATTATGAGAAAATTGTAGAAAATGTAGTAAACAAACTGTATGCAATTCATTCCTTTCTTCTTTGTAAATAATGCAATCAAACATCCTAAATGAAAGATGCAACTTGTGTTTTATAGTACAAATATACTAAACACGTTTTTACAACTCATTTACTTAAGTGAAAATAAAATTTTTCAATAATTACAAAGTAAGATGAAATTTTCAAAATTATAAATGTCAAGAGAATTTTGCAAACTTTTGTTAATGGCTAAAGTCATTTATCTTCCAGCTTTATGTCCAATTCAACCATGTTTTATGATGTTTTTCAAAAGATTTATGAAAACTAATTTCCAAAATGTCTTTAAGTTCCTGTTTTGTTAAAATGCATGGTTCTTTTCTAGCCTTTCCATGGGTTTGAGAACTTTTTTAGCTTTGGGTTCTTTGTTTTCGATTCCTTTTGCTCTTATTATATCTCACACAATCCTAGTAATTTAAAAGCTCAAACACATCCAAGATATGAAAAGTCCACAAAATAATATTACAATCAAAAGGTATAAACAATTCAATTTGATTAATTATGAATAATTAATATTTATAAGTAACTAAGTCAGAAAAATTTATCTCATAAATATATACTTTTGAGTAGTAATCATCAACCTAGAAAAAGATATTTTATATGATCGGATCCAAGTTGTTACATATATTTTATCATAAGTATCCTAGATGAATATAATTGCATAATATTTCATATTTTAGCTCTATTATTTTGAAGAATTGATTTCTATCATAATAAATAATTAAATTCATTCACACTTTGAATATTTTTATGTTGATTGTTGAAATTAATTTAGATAGATAATATCCAAATATAAGTGATTCTAATAGTATTATGTTGTTATTTTAATATGCTTTTTCATAACTAGACCATTTTAAGTAGGATGTTCTTAAGAATGAAGCATTTTGAGATTTTTTTTTTTTTTATATTAGTTCTGATATAGGCACTTCTCACATATGGATGACAAGCACTTATTCATTTATTCTTCATTTACAATAAGTTCATACATTTTTATCCATGTATAATGAAGTCTATCAAGGAGGAGATCATTCTCTTGAGTGTGATTATGCCAATTAAGAAAATACAATAATGGATCTTTCTATCTTGCACAATAATGAAACTAGTTACAATCCACTTCATCTTGTTTATGAAAACAATTGGCCCTTATGTATAACAAATATCTATATTATGTGTGTGTTTCATAATAATTACTTTAGATTTAAAAGGTTTATTAAATAAGGATCTCTCATATTTTTTAAAATCTTGCTCATTTTTATAATGATTAAAAGGTGGATTGAGTTTGAAATCAAAATGATTAAATCTTAATGTGTTATAGTGTGGCTCTATTTTTTTAGTGATTTTCTCTTGATTATGGGATGAAACAATAGACTTCATGTATTTGGACACCATCTCAAACTAGAGTTGTAAAAAAATTAGACAAATTGCAAAGACTACACATACTTCTATGTATTAAGTTTATTTAATCAAGAACAAATTGGATGAGAATTAAAGTTGTGCTAAAAAAATGTGTTTAATTAAGTTGAAAATACTTAGATTGAGTTCATTCTTAATATAGAATCATGACTTACAATCTTTTAATAAGATCAAGAAAAAGCCAAAGACAAATAAAAAAGTTAACATGAGTGAGTGATAATTTTAATTTTAAAAATATATTTTAAGATTAGATACATTATCAAAATATTATTTTATAATTTTGAATTAAATTTGGATCAAGGAAAACATGGGTGGTTTCCATAACTTTTTTTTTTCAATTGTGCTTTTAGATGATAAGACTATTAAATAAGGATTTCCTTAGAACTAATCATGTGGACATTATTTGATGTTAGTCGCACCCTCATTACCATCTTTGTATATTACAATAATAGATCAATTAGTTATTCATTTACAAATTAGTCATACTTATTCATCAAGGATCATGAATTCCATCATAACTTAGATTATTTCTTTTCATTATGAAATATGTCTATTGAGAGAATATATGATAGTTTTCATCTAGTATATTCCTATGGTAGTTATGACCTCTTTCATCTTAGTTCGAAAAGTTCTTAGATCAATTAAGAAAACTATTAATGATAATGATACATATTTTTTATATATTTTGATGATTAATTCAAATTATACATACTTTTTTTAAATTAACTTATTTGATATTTTTTTTAAAATAGATAATTAAAACTATACTTGAACTTGATATCAAAATGTTGATAAATAATAATATATTTGATGAAAACTTTAACTAGTCTAGTGGTTGTTTCTCTAATAATGGGATGATGTGCTAAGATACACATAATAGTTCATCATGTTAAAATACAATAGCTGCAAAAAGAAATATTTTGGAGAAACAATTTAAGAAGTTATATGACATGGAAATATTTTGATGAGATTTTGAATTTCTATTGTTGTTTAGATGTATTCTTTTTAAAATTGCATATGTTAAAGAATGATTTTGATTTTTTCCACTTAGAATTTTTGATCTTGTTTGTTTTGTTTATTGAATATTTTATCAAAAAGAATAAACTTTTGGTGAAGATATTAATGTGTATATTATATAATGTTTTGAGTATTCAAATGTGATACATATGCATTTTACCCTTTTATGAAGAAAACATTTGTTAAAGTTAACATTGTTTTTTTTATGTATCTTGAATTTTTGTTTAAGGATTCACCAATATAGCACATCACTCAAGTGGCAGAAATTAAAGAATTATGTCCTCTTAGTAATGTAAGCTTTACAACTCCATTTCATGACTAGTTGTTTTTATTCTTAATGCTACCTTTGGTACTATTGGATAACCTTTATTAAAATTGTTTATCATTTCTAAATTGAGACCTAAAAGAAGTTAAGCCTAGTTCTATAAATATACTTTAAAAAAGTGAAATAATCTTGTTTCTTGTAAGGAAAAAAACACATAAAAATTAGGTTTTATGAACAAAAAAGTCATAAAATTAGATTGTTTTTGCATGAGAAAGAAGATAAAGGATAATTTTATCACAATAGGTTTTATAAGGACACGTACACGATTATTAATATGTTCACTAATGCTCTCAGAGAGCATCAATTTCCATTTATCTTTCTAAATTTTGGCATTCGGGATGTCGAAGCTTTAAGATGAGATGGTTAAATAGTATTAATGAAGATTTTTTTTTATATTCAAGTATATCAAGTAAGACTATGTAGCTCATGATGATGTCAAGAAATACAAAATTCACTAGAAACAATTTCTAGAAATAAGACAAAGTAAAGCAAGTTTCCTTCTACTAAGATTTGGGGGGAAAAGAGATATGTCAAGAAATATTGGTAATTATAAAAATCATAGTGCGAAATTTATAGAAAAGCTTTCATGTAGAACACATTAGCATTTTCAACACAAAACATTCAAACAAATTTTGTTGAAGAAAAAAAAAATCAGATGGTAAGTGCTTTTATGCCTCTTAATTTGTACTAGAAGAAATATTAGATATGAAATAGTTGGGCAATCGATGTGGCAATCACGCTATGAACAAAATGTAGCTATTTTTTATTGTTAGAAAAATCAAGACAAAAATTAAAATAGACATTGGAATTTTACAAAGACAACTAACTAAAAAATATCATTGCTATTCAAGCAAGACAAGAATATGCAAGTGAATGTTATACTATTAATACAAACCTTTTACTAAGACATATTGAATGCTGATTAAATGATAAAGAAATAATACTTACTGCATTTTTGAAATAAATGTTTGTTCGCATACGATAACCATTATGATTCCTCATGGTTTCTAGAATAAAAAGAAATATTTATTTTTAATTTGATGGAAAACATCAATGACACAACTATGAAGACACTAAAAAATGAATGTTGGTTTTAAAAAAAAGGATTTGGGCACCTCAACTTTTAAGTTTGAGAATTTCATAGCAAAAGAATATAATGGAAGACATGTTATAAAATAGCAATTAATTTAATAGAAGACATGCATTTATTCTAGTCAAAACATATATGTTATTTTCTTTATTATTAGTTATTCTATGATTACAAAATAGAGTCATATTAGTAGTTATTCTAGTCAAAACAAAATTTAAAATTTTCAAAACTACAAATTTATGTTAAAATGAAAAGTGGATGTTCACATATGAACTTTCTAATAATTTGAGTATAATTATAGAAAGCTTAACAAGTTCTATCAAAAAGGAAGAACAAATAAAGAATGAAGTTAACCAATAATATGCTAATAGAGAAATTGATTCTAAAGCCTTTTTTAGAAAAGACAATTCGAATTGCTACATGAAACATAACTCCATTTTAAATATCAAATAGAGGAAATCCTTTCTTTAAATTTGGAAGAAAAGAAATTTCAAAGAGAAAACTTCTGCATCCTATGGAACCAATAATTCATGCACATATGCAAGATAAATAAGAAAAGGAGCTAAAAGGTCCAATGATTCTTGTTCATCTTACTATAGCATAATTTGAACAATCAACTCTAAAGTTGCCACCAAAACAAATATGTTCAAAAAAATTTTGACATTATATAATAGTAACACCTTGATCATTTTAGAAAAAAAATAATTATAAAGTTATATCTAAAAAAAAGTGTGGTATATCCAACAAAGTGAAATTAAATATAACAAAAAATTCACTTGTAATCATAATTTCTCTTGCTACATTGGTGCAACTAAATAAAAAGTTCTGCTCAAACTTGACTAGTCTTCGGAGTTCTTAATTTTTCATGCTATATGAAAAAGTTGAACATGCAATAATTTGATGTAATTAACTTTTCTAAGTGGGTGCCTTGAATAATAAATATAAGTACAGTAATCATCCAAATATAAGATTGAATGATAAAGATAAAATTCTTGAAGCAGAAAAAGTATTGTATGCACCAGAAAAACTTTATGCACTATAGAACAATGAACTCTAAAGATACTTCATGAAACATTATTCAAGAAGAGTATGTAAGTTATATCTTTATCTCATCATCAAATTTTATGATTTTTCATAGTTTTATTGTATGTGAACTATCTTTCTTATTAAGGAATCAATAATAACTATTCAAGGAATTCAAAAATATGATGAAAATATCTGAAATGATTTAATCGTGACCAATGATATATTTTCTTGATATTGAGATACATCAATAGAAGGATTACAATTTGATAGAATAACTGAAAAAAGTGTGCTAAACATGTATAGAAAAAATTCAAGAATACTAATTGCAAGATGGTAAAATGTTATTCATGACTAGATAAGAATCTCAATAAAAAAGTGAATAAATATGTGAATTAAATTATTTTCTTTGATTTTAAAATTCATTTAAATTCAATATCATGTTTCAATGGAGTTACAAAATAGTTTTCTAATAATAGGGTTGAGTCTAATTACTAGATGAAATCAAGGGTACTTATGTCTATGCATTTCACTAGAAGATGTTTAAATGATTCAAGTTATCTCGGCTGACTTATCAGCAAATGTGTTGCCTTGAAACACCTTAAAATCAAATACAATAACCTCAAAGTTGAGTTGGATCTAGTGTGCTGGCTCTTCAGGTTACTTGACTCAACATTTATGGGCCTAGTGTTTATTCCAATGAAATGGAATATGCTCATATGAAAAAAAAAAATAATATTCAACTTCATTAAGATGAGATGTATTTTTTTTAAATTACAATAATCTACTTGATTGTTGCTCACATATAAAGAAAATATGTTTGACTTGCCAAGTAGTTCAGCAAATAGAAGCAGTGAACAATTTTAGTGAATAAACATTTAGAAGTGCAAATTTCACATTCTCAAAGTATTACTTTCATTGAAAAATTGTAAAAGAAAAAAATACAAAAATAGTATGTTTAAAAATCACCTAAAATGAATTTCATATTAAGGCTTTAAGCACTATCATTTTAGTTGAGAACCAAAGTTCATTAACCCATGCAAAAGATAGCTTAAAAACATGTGTTTGAGGATTTCACTCGAGGATAACTCCAATTAACAAATATGATTTGGAAAGTAGTTAGTCCTATGACTTAAATATTGTTGGGGATGTTTGTTCTACTTAATGAATAAAATGGAGTTAGAAACCAATTGTAGTGATGAAAAACACCTAGAAGACCATATTAAAAAGCCATTTTTCTTACAATTTAGAAAATAATATAGCAATATTATAATAAAGTACTTCTTGTATTAAAACTATGTTTCTTAACTTCTTTTTTATTACCATGACTTTTGATATTTTGGGACATGAAACAAAAAAAAGAATATTTCAGTAGATGGCATGCTATTTCGATTTACAATGGATTATTCAAAAAAATAGAATTGATTTTAAACAAATTGATATCAATGGGATCATGCTAAAAATATTTTTATACCCAACAGATATGTGATGAATTATTTCTTCAATACAACCTTAGGTTTGTATACTTAAGGCTTTCTAGCACAACAAATGTGTGCATGTTATATAATCAACTTCATTTTTATATAAAGAATGAAGGTGATAAATAGTTTAATCAAAATTATTCATGAGACTACATCTTAGATTAATAATTCTTTGATAAAAAGTTTAATCAAAAATATTCATGAGACCACATATTAGATTAATAATTATTACCAACGTAATATACTCTTTATTGCACCATCAAAATTTTGAAACTTCAAATATTTTAGTTATAGTAATGGTGGAGGATATTTAAATAGGCACACAATATAATTATATTTAACACGACATGAAATATTATAATAAATTTTCAATAAAAAGTTGATGTTCAAGTAGTACTTAGAAAAAATACAATGATGAACAATCATAACTTGGAGATGTTGATGACGTAATATAAAATTGAATTTTTTTTATATTATAACAAAGTTGAAATAATAAAGTGATATATCTAATGTAAAATTCACATAATTATTTAGATATTTTATAATAAAATTTGGGATGTTAATTTCAATTATTTTATTTTATTAAAGAATGAAAACAAATTATATTTAATATTACATAAATATCACCACTATATTTACATACCAATTTGCTATGTCTCCTACTAAATATAATCATTCGTAGTAGCATGTCATACTCCCAAACTTTTCATGTTGTGGCTCTTATTCATGCCAAAAAAAATGATACATTCAGTATAAATCTAATTACCAAAAATGTGTGCTTTTACTCATTGTTTTATGCAGATAATAATTTTATTTTTGTCGTCTAATTTTTTTTTTTACAGAGAAGCATGTCAAAATTCAAGGTTATTGATAAGAACTAGCATCAATGGTTGCCATGTACATAATATTTGATAATATTTTTAACATTTGATTTTGCTAGTTATTTCATCACCCCAGGGGGTCATATATTGATCATTAGTCAATGAAATTAAAAATTATTGTGTGAAAAGAGATGTCAATGCCAATTATACTTTTGCAATTTACTTAGTGACTAATCACAAACCATCCATCAAAATAGATAATGATAATGAAATGAGTGAACATAATTCACTCTCAATAATTTGGTAGAGAACTTGTTATCTTCATGTCATAATTTATCAGATAAATAAGATATTGAAAAATTATTGCAAGTTTAAAGATGAGTTGAAGGACATGAAATGTTTTGATAAAGCAACATATACAAAATAGAAAATGTAAAAAAGGAATATTACTTAATCTTTTCAAAATCAACCATTACTTAAAAGTTAATTTATCTTTTAAAAATTGAACAGTGTTTTTTTTTCTTGGGAGGAATATTCTTCCAAAAAATAAGGAAACACAAGCTGAAAATATTTGAAAAGTTGACACATATTGAAATCATTTGCTCCTCGTCATGATGAAGTGGTAAATGTCTTTACTTTTATTATTATTTAACATAAAAAATATTTATATCTATATCTTATGTAATAAATTATTTTTTTGTAGAAATAAGGTGAAAATAATGAATCTTGCACCATTGATTGAGTTCTATATTGTTAGACAAGAAATAATAAGAATTAGCAAGTTCATAATATGTGTCTAAAAATATGTTAAAACTTTATTATTTGGGACAAGGATTTGCTTGATCCATGTGTAATAGTTTCTTCCTTATAATGATTCTTTTTTGATAAACCTCTACTTCCTTTGAGTTTCAAAATTTTGTTATGGAAATAAGACTAGAAGAAGCCTTTTCTAGTTAGCTAGTACATAGGAGAGGATCTACTAGATCATACTTTTTCTTAGTTATCAAGTAGTTGTCATGAATAAGTTGAAATGTAATACTTTCCTCCACATTCCATCTAAGCTAGGGATGAGTAATTCAGATGGCTTAACCAAATCTAGTAGTAAATATGAATAATGTATTATTTACATCATGGACATATTATTAGTAGAGTTACAATTTTCTTTACTCCTCTAGAAGATAATTTTCTAATTTCTCAGAGATGTCACCCTTCCTTATCCAACCTAATATTCTTCATATATTGATGGGATATAAAATTTTGAATATTTTATATTTGTTTGATATTTTTCTGCAAGTGGTGTTTTTTTCTATACATTTAAATTTGGAATTGGGGATCAAGTATCCGTGGGCTCAAATCCCTGCTATTTTATTTATCTTGTATGATTACCCAAAGAAAAAAAGAAATATCATCAGTTTGGTCAAAGGTCATTGGAATGAGGCTCTAGGTACATTTAGGCTCTATTTTAGGATGCAAAAAGTTTTTAAGTGTTTGGTGTATTGTGTCAGACTATGGCTTTTATTTTTAATTTGAATTTATCTTGGTTCTTACCCTCTTGTTTCTTTATTTTAGACAAAAATATATATGACCACTTGATTATTAGAATTAGTGGTACCAAATCAATGACTAATACTAATTGTACCAAATCATCTACAATAAGTGATCTAAAGTACTACTTACTAAAAAAACCTTAATGCAGTTTTGACCGGTCCTCTTCCTTTTTGTGGTGCCAAACATACCACCATAAGTTCCATTCATGACTAGGTTAGGTAACATGTTCCTTCTAAAGGGGCTACTATGTGTTATACCTACTAAGATATAAGGTTAGACATGGTAAAGAAAAACATTTGAAGCTTCATTTCCATAGATGAGTAGAGGAATCAGACAAGTGAGAGAAACATACGTTATGAATGATATTAGACAACTTTATGTAGATGTAAAAAAGACTAGTAGTGATCAGAAAGTCTTTCAATTCTTCGCTATAATTTTGGCTTCTTCATAAAGATGATTTATTATCTATGAGTAAACAAAGGTGCCAGCTATCAGTTTCCTCTCCATAAAATGCTACAAAAAAAATAATCCAGATGAAGTTTATCAAGTAGGAGGTCATGTGAAAGAAATTTTCCATAAACATGAAAAAAAGGTAGCATTCACTCAATGGATAATGTTCACTAATATATTTTGCTTCCCAAAATATATTAGTGAAAGTATATCATGAAGGTATGTCCAATCTACTCCAATTTTTAATGCACAAATTTGATGGAACATTCTCTCAATGGATGGTGTTCATGTACACTTGATTGTTGGCAAACATTCTATGAATCAAGTATTCTAGCTTATAATATGATAAAATTATATTCATTTTTGAAAAGGTTGCATGTTATGAAAATATGAGTATTTAGCCTAGTTTCATGCTTTTTTTTTTCAATGAAATCTAGTTGATTGGTATTAAAAGATGAAGTGTGTAAGTGAAAACATAATTTTCAGGAAACCATTGAGTTAGAGAATGTTACTTAATATTTTCACATATTATTTAGAATTTTGATGGCTTATAAATGCTATTGAATCTTATGAAAATCATTACAACTATTTGTAATATATAGTATTTTTATTAGATAGAAAGATGATGATGTTAAAGCATATATCCAACATGATGTTGATGAGCATCAAAATCTAGGGTTTTCTTAGGCATATTTATGAAGGAGGCAGATGAATGGATGATGAAGACAACATAATGTGTAATAATAGAAGTTACTGCCAAGCAAAGGTATGATATTGCATGAGTAGAAGGTTGCTATAATTATATACAAATAGGATGATGATAAAAAAAAGATAGAAGGCTAAAGAGAAGGTTGGAGAGACCAAATCTCATCTAGAGTAAAAACTTTCTTAAACTATTTTAAAGTTAAGTATTCTTGGAGAATGATTGGTAAAGTTTGAAAGTGATAAGTCTAGCTTTCAAGAAGATTATAATAAGAGTTTGGACTAGATCTTCTAATTTGACTAAGACAATTCCTTGTTTTTATCATGAGATTCATAATGATAGCCCTAGATGACATGCTTCTATCTGTGGAGCTATTTTTCACATCTTGTTTTTATGAGAGATTCATGAGAATCATAACTCATCATTATGGTACCTCAAGCAATGAATATGGATGATTTACAAACAATGAGAGCGGTCTAATCATGAGATTATGTTACTGACTTGAATAACATCAAGGCTACCATTGAAGGTGAAGGTCAGAGTGTGCCCATTGGTTGGTGGGAATAAATATATCCCTTAAATTTTTCTATTATTTTATAATTGGTATTTTATATAATTTTATGGATGTTTTGGAAGTGTTGTTGTTGTATGATATTTTGTATTTTATGGGCTTTGTGTCATATTTTTTGTAAGAAGATATTTTGTTTAATAAGTTATAAAGCCTTAGTATACACTTTAATAGGCATTATGCAAAGTGTTTGTTTGTATTTTGTTTAGTATGGAGGTTACTATTCAGTTACTCCAACTTTTACTTTTTGTTTTATTTTGAACTTTATTTATCTAGTTAGGTGGATAGGTGACACAAGTAAGCTTAATGCTTAATTGGATAACTAATTATTATTTTTAAATCTTTTGGCCAATCATAAGCCATATGATTTGTATATGTTAGTTATGTCAGATAAGCATGCATGGGCACAACCATTTGATTAGTTATTGATGCTTTGTGTGCTGAAATTTCATCATTATTTTTCTAGAACAAGTAGCCTAATTAGGTTAATATATGACCTACAAAGTAATTATTTTGATGTCTAATGTCTAATGAAATTATTCAATACTAAAAAATTGTATGTCTTAGAGTCTGAGATGATTATTCTAGAAAAAGTAGATTAGTTTTGTGCTACTAGAAAAAATTATCTCAAATAAAGAATATTGTATATCTCGTGTACAAGGCAATTATTCTAGATAATGTAGAGATGGAGGGTGTTATTTAGATGAAGTAAAATAAAATTTGATATCATAACCAATTATTCCAAATGGAGAAGATTAAATGTCTAGTGTACGAGGCTTATATTCTAAATAGAAATGATTAAATATTTAGATGAAGTAGTTACTCCTAATGGAGAAAATTGGATGTCTAGTGTTCATGGATATTTTTTTAGATAGAGAAGATTGGAAGTCATTTATCAGAAATAGTTATCACATGTGGAGAAGATTTGATATTTTATTACTAAAATCATTATTTTAAACTATATAATGTCTGAAATTGTTTTTTTAAATAATATAAGACATGGATAGCTTAGCTTACATAAAATTGCTTTTTTAGGATAAACTTGTCATATAATAACTACATCTTTAGGTGAAATATGTTCCATGTTTTAGGGACTATCCTACAATCTAGTGCATCAAGAGTGTATGATACGACTCCTCAAAACTTTGGGTATTATATACAAGTCATTCCAATTGTTTTGCAATTTATTAGTTGAGGTATTGATCATGTTATTGAAATATGATAGAGGACTAGATCTCCATGGTAGAGGGCTTGTTTCAAAGTGTGCTCATTATAATAGGTGGTATTCTTTGACTATTATGAGATTAGCTTAATGATTGGTCTTGTGAGCCTCATCTACTAGATTTAGTTCTTCATATAACATCAAGTAGTTAACTAGTGTTGATAGTCTTGACTATTGTAGGTATGGACATTTCTATTGTATCAGAAAATTTATTCAACATGTGTAAAAGAATTTTTGGTTAGTCTCCAGCCTATGATTTGATATGTTCATAAAATCCATAATAATTCTTCTACCAACTACTCTTATAGGCACTTTTTAAGCATGGTGATTACAATTTTGTAATAGCTTTCTCTTGGTCGTTGGCGTGAGAGTATTATGGAGTGGATTAAAGATTAGTGATTTTTAGTTCCATATAAAATTCTTGGAATGTGGTATAATTTGGAGATATCATTGTCCATGACTAGCACATGGGGTATTTCAAATTAATATATATTATTCTTTCATATAAATTGTATGACACATTTATCCTTTGTTGAAATGTAATGTTTTGCTTCTTCACATTTAATGAAGTAATTATTAGTAGCCGTAAGTAGTAACTTTGTTAAGGTGTGAGTTATTGGAATGTGCTACTAATGTTCATCCTCATTTGGTGAATGACCATGGACTCAAGATGGCTATTAAGGTGTGAACTAGAAGATTGAAATAATATCCTAACAATTGGCACTAGTCACATTTTTTTGCATGATAATTCCCACAAGTTGCATCATGCAATTTGGTTAACATTAATTGGGATTGCTATTAATCTAGGCATTTCAATTATTGTCCAAAGAAGGACAACTTTTATAGCATCACCATTTTTTCTTCTAAGAATTTGACTAATTTTCAAATGTTTAGCATGTATAGCTGCTATTTCATCAAACTTAAATAGCTCATCATATGATTATTTTTTGTTTTACATAAATTTTATATTTTGTTGACTACTAGATAAGAGTTATTAAGCATAATAAATGTTGGGGCATTTAAAGAGATGGCTAAGTCCAACCATCATATTTAGCCTCATAGTGAAAGATGAAAAGCCTAGGAGAGTTACTTGTTTGTTTCTCTCCCAAGTTAAAGATTGTAAGTGTGCAACAATTCTTGCTCCGACAAGATAGGATGTATCATCTATATGGGTCCTTTGTTAGTCATTGCCATGATTTTTTTTCTGATTTTTGGATGATTTCTATTAGGAAATCAGCAAGGGCATGGTGTTTGGAAGCTAGACAATACTTACATTGAATTCTGATTCACTCAATTTAATGCCCATTTTATTATTTATTCTAATATATTGAAATTGTGCAATATTGTCCATGGGATAGGTCGGTTAATGCCATTAGAGGATAAGCTTGTAAATAATGGCATGTCATTTTAGAGAACCCATATTGCCAATATGGCATAGTCTAGCAAGGAATTAAACTGTTATAAAAATAGAATCCACAACAATAATTTGAAAATAGAAAATTCAACCTTTTAGACAATAAAATAGATAATACAAGAAAAAAAAATGAGAAAATTTAAATTGGGATTGGGGATGCATTTCAAAGGAGGAGAAACCTCCTTTTATAGAAGAAAAAATTGAAAATTCCAAATGGATTTACAATGTGGGCATATTGTGAAGTTTCACCTACCCATTTTTACATAATATTCTCCCACTTTAAAATCACTTTTCTCACTTGTCTATTATTACTTACATTCTTGCTAAGCCACATGAAGTTCTACACCATTCAAATTTATCAGTGTTGATCAGTTTGGTCAAAACATATGTTATGTTCTCATCAGTGTAAATCTTTTGCATAATCACACTTCCTTCTTCAACTTTCTCTCATATAAAATTATATTATACTCTAATATGTTTTGTCTTCGAGTGAAATATTGGACTTTTGCTAAGTGTAGAGCACTCTGACCATCACAAAATAAAGTAACTTTATTTTGTTTGTGTCCAAACTCTTCCAATAGCATCTACAACTAGATTGTCACTTTACTAGCTTATGTAAATGTAACATGTTCTGCTTCTATCATAGAAGTATACATAATAGACTATAACTTTTAAACCCAACTTATAGCTCATCCAGGAAGAGTAAAAACATATAGCCTGTGGTATACTTACTATTATCAGTATCTCCAGCATAGTCTACATAAACATAGCTTTTGACACTAAGGTGCGAATATCCATAACATAATGCAGAATTTAATATTCCTCCTATATATCTAAGAATCCTTTTTACAATACTATAATACTCTCTATCAGGATTTTCCATGAATTGACTAACTACTCCCACTGCTTGAGTAATATATGGTCTCATACAAATTATTGCAAACATTAACTTCCTACTACTGATACATATGGTACCCAATACATCTTCTTCCTCTCTTCTTCTGAGCTAGCACACATACTTGAGGATAACTTGAAATTAACAAGAATATTGGTAAAAATTGGCTTATTTACCATGCATGTTGAAGCATTACAAAATCTTGTTAAAGTAGTATTCTTGAGAAAGCCAAATCTTCATTTTAGTTCTATCTCAATAAATTTGCACCCATAAAATCTTGTTTACTAGTATCAAGTCTTTCAATTCTTGGACTCGATATTTATTGGGGCTTTCTACCAACATATCATCTATGTAGAATAATAAAATGATAAAATTATTTTTATCCTCAAATCTCTTGTTGTACGTACAATAATTTGAATTGAGTCGATTATACCGAAGACTAATGATGAAGAAATAAAATCTCTCATACCAATAACTTGGTGCCTATTTTTGACCATATAGAAATTTGTTCAACTTACAAACTAAGTTCTTCTTACTTATTTCAGTAAATTATTTTAGCTGGAACTAGAGGTGTTAAATGGGCCAGGCTAGCCCTGACCCAACATGCTACAGTGTCATATCCATGCCTATGCCAGGCGCACCCTCTGCACCAGTCTTGGCATGTCATGTCGAGGGATTTCGGCATATGCACCATGTTAGGCATTGCAGGAGTGCCTGGCACATGAGCACGACATGAGTGACCACACACCAAACATGGTCATGAGTCACGATAGAAGGATGACGAGCTGATGCCCGATGGACAAGGCTCAACGAGCCCCGACAGGGTGATGACGGTGCAATGGTGTAGCCGAAACCATAATTTATTTTTAAATTAGGGTTTCGGTCCAACCCGAACTGGGATGAATCAGCTTAAACCCATGGCAGATTTTGAGCCATGTGCCCATGCTGGGCCTAACCTCCAACGAACCATGCCATGTCATGCATGGCACTGTACTGTAGCATGCCATGCATGCATGGCACCTCATCCTAGTTGGGCCGGAAAAAAACTAGGTTGGGCCGAGCCAACCCACCCTGTTTGACACCTCTAGTTAGAACATATAAATTTATTTTTCAATTTCTCCATGAAAAAATATAATTTTAACATCTAACTACTCCAAATGTAAATCAAATAAAGTACATAAAGTCATTTCTACTTTGATTGTTGTAAGACAAACTACCAGTTAAAAAATCTTATTGAAGTTAATACTTTCTTTCTGAGCATATCCATTTCTCTCAATCTTGCATGATATCATTCTACTTGATCACTTCTATCCTGCTCAATCTTTTAAACTCATTTGTTACCAATAGCTTAACTTCCTAGTGGTAATGGTACTAGCATCCAAATCTTGTTCTTATGTAGAGTTTTAATTTCTTCCTCCATTATTGTCATCCATTGAGATGCATCTGGACTATCTGAAGCTTAATGAAATATTTAAGGTTCTTCATCCTTTATTAGAAATTAATATGTAATATTACTTTCTGTAACATACTTTGAGTGCCAAGTTGGAAGCCTTATATAATGTGTTAGCCAACTAACTTCTTGAGCCTCAATTCAAGTTGCTCTTGTACTTTGTACTTTGTGCTTTGGAAGCCTTATATAATATTGAATATCTTGTCTTTGATTATCATCTCATTCTCAATATTAATTTTATACCCAAGACTATCTATTTATCCTAAATAAAATAGATTTTTCTTCAAGTTCATCAATGTCATACCTCTTGAATGGTATGAAACATACCATCAAACATTTTTATTTTGATAATACTAATACTAATAATCTTCAAAGCATAATCATCACCCATGTGCATAGAACCTGTGAGATTGGTTCATATTTGTGAAACCAGTCTCTTCAAAATATCATGTGCCACGAATTTCCTGAGTCTAGCAACCACACATTATCAAATTGCCTTTTACTTTTAACTATTATTATCACCTTACTATATAAGATGTTTCCATCATCATTGATACTTGTAACATTCCCTTGAGTAGTTGATGGCTCATCATCCTCACTCTTTTTTTAACTAATAATCTATTTTGAATTGTCCTTTCTTGCCACAATTATGACACTTAATATTTTTCTTACTTTTTGATTTTGATCTACCATAATTCTGACTCCCACTAGGGACACATTCTATTGATCTCCCTCGTAGCATTGTTAAGGCTTCTACTTGATGTGCATTTGGATATCTATCTTCCTTTGATTTTGTGTCTACTTTCTTCTTCTAAGATTAGACTTCGAAGTAAAAGAAACATCATTGAAGATTAGACTATCGATAAGAATATCATTTATCCGATTGATGACGTGTTGATCATATAAATTAGGTAGACTTCAAAGTAAAATCTTAGCACATTCAACTTTTTCTATTTTATGACCCAATATAGTAAGTTAAGAAAATAAAGTATTCAAAATATTGATATGATCAATTACAATAAAAGATTCCATTATACGAAGTGTGTAAAGTCTTTTCTTAAAGAAAATCTTGTTATAAAGTGATTTCATCTCATATAATCTTGTGAGAGTATCCCAAATATATTTGATTTATTCTTTTTTGCCACACACGGTAATAATCTATTAGCTAGCACCAAATGCAGATTGGTGATTGCATGACCATTCATCTCATTTTACTTAATCTTCAGGAATTCTGATAGACCTTTTTCCAATTGCATCTAAGTATTATCTTTTTCTCAAAATTACCTTTATTTTTATTTTCCATAATAAAAAATTATTTTTATTAATTTTTTCTACTTCGAATTGTATTATCATTTGTTTCACTTTTATAGTGAATAATAACTAAGAATAATAGTAACTATTTGTGTTAGTACACCAAAAAATTTTCAAATAAGTCGAGGGGTGCAATTCCTTTTTAAAATCACCAACCTTGAGACTCTTATTACCATTTTGACAAAACTTTCCTTGTCATGTAATAACCACAAAAGTTACTATCTAAACCTCACATCTCATACCACTATTATAAAAATAAAACCCTCAATAATAATTTGAAATATAAAATTCAACCATAAGACAATAAAATAAATAATACGAGAAATGAAATACAAGAAAAAATGGAATTGGGATTGGGAATTTATTTCAAAGGAGGAGAAACCTCCTTTTATAGAAAAAATTGAAAATCTCAAATGGATTTCCAATGTGGACAATGTGATATTTTACTTACATAAGATTTTATGCATTAATTAAAGTTTTACTTACATTGTAAATAAGTAGTTTTCTTTTTTCTAAGTCTTTCACAAATATGACTACACTAATAGCATCTTTTGACATTCCTAATTAAATAAACAATATATTCCCAAAATATGAACTAGAACTGCTATTGATAGAGGTTGAGCTTGGTATGTCTTAATTTATGAGAGTTCTTGGGCATAATCATTATTTCATCGTATCTTTTTGATTATCTTGATTAGATGTGTCAAATGGACTAGGTGGCCTGGGCACGACATGAGGCATGACCTGATTGGGTCATGCATGGCCCAACATAGTATGGTCTAGAACCATGACTAGACCTAGATCTTGCCAGCCCGAGGCATGACTCATGCAGTACTTTGCCATGTATGACCCACATGCCTAGCTCATTGGCATAGTACACCAGCATGGTGATGGTGACCCGGGACTACATCGTAGGAACAGGTCAAGGATCACCAAGTCCCTGGACCATGCTCAGACCAATTTTAAAAAAATTGGCTGTTTTTTTAAGTGTTGTACTTATCATGTACATGTGGTAGGTTTTTTAAGTGTTGCCTAGATTCATGCTAGTCATTGTGTGTTGGGCTGGGTAGATGGCCAATCATGTTTTGTTGAGCACGGAAATATTCAAATGTCAGGTCATGCCAACATAATACAATCTATTTGACAACTTTAATCTTGACAGTGTTAAAAATAGGGTGTCATTGGTCTATGATTAGTGAGTTGTGGAATCTTCTTCTAAGAAGAAGGTGTTGGGCAATCAAGGATGGGACTAAGGTGTGCTATATAGATCTTTATGTCTTGATATATAACTAAATATCTGAAAAATTTTCATAAATTGGCCATAAATGCACTTCATTTAATTTATTTTCAATTGATATTGCTTCATCACTAAAAATATTTTGTTGACGTGTTGGAAGTATTATGTTAACTCTGTTTTTTACAATAATATCACAGATATACACTTCCATAATTCTCTTGGGCAAGATCAAAAGATTTTCTCAAGTGCCTTTGATAAGTAGTATCACCATTTTTGATCAAAATAGCATTCTGTTATTGTATAATAAGTTGGCTAGAATGATAAAATTAATATCATGAGATATCAAAATTGGATGATAGCTAAAACATATATCAAATAAAGATAACATGACGTGGTTAATGGTCGCATTCATAATCTGATACAATACCACTTCACATATTGAATCGCTTTTAACCAAATCAACATCATATTTTTTTCATGAAACAAAGACTTTTATTTTAACCTACAACCCAAGAAAGAAATGCAATAACCATAGGTCTGACATCTCAATTTTTTTCTTACAAAATTATCTCAATTTTTTTCATGCAAACTTAAAAGTCATTACTAAGAGATGATGATGAATGCATGTGAATCATAACATTAACATGAAGGCAAACAAAAAAAGTTGATCATTTTTACCTTATCTTTTCGTATAATGATTTGGCGCACTCTTACTCCTTTCATAGTCATTCTCTTCAAAGTAAGAATTTAACTTAATGTATCATGTCCTTGGGGCTTATTTTGGCCTATAAAGTTCCTTCTTTATTCTATGCATGTGCTCTTCTTTATCTAGAACAATGAATCCTTTGGGTTAACAAACATATACATTTTCTACTAACTCTCCATTTAGAAACGAAAAAATTACAATAATTTAATAAACATACTAATGCATATAAGAAGCTAAGGCGATTGGGTTCTTACCATTTCAAACCTTACAATTGTCGAGAAGGTGTCATCAAAATCAACTCCATACTTTTGTGAATACCCTTTTGCCTCTAGTTGTTTTTTGTGCTCTTAGATATTTTTTTTTTATTTTGGGAAGTTGTTATTGAGAACTCATTTAACATCAATCATAGTATTGTTGGGTCGGCTCAAGTTTAACAAACTGGATTTATTTGGTTTTTGTATCAGTTTGGCTTATTTTTAATTTGAAAATAGCATTATACAATTATTTTTTAATCCTATATTTTTTAGGATGGTGTGCCAAGAACATATATTTTTTAATCAACTCCACACTTTTAGTTACTACTATTTTTTTTTTTGAGAATGGTGGGCCAATAACTTGAGATAATTTCTCATATTAAATTTTGAGAAAAATATATAACAAAAATGGCAACATATCATTTTTTTTTTCCAAAATGCATGCATGTGCTCTTAGTTGGGATGTGCCCCTATCAACTTGTACCTAAATACAAAAAAAGAAAAAACAACCAAGTGTTTTGGGACATCAGACTAGGGATGACTATTCCTTTTTCTCACATTGTTATCATCTTGTAACATTTTACAAAATATTTTATCAAACATTTTCAAAATGGTTTAAAATTTTTACAAAAATCATTTGAGAAACATTTTTCTTTAAATATTACATAAATATATTCATTTGAAGAATGTCGATTTCTAGTAACATGAAGTCAATGAATTAAACTTCTAACCTAAAGGATAATGTGGAACCACATTTGGAGTATTCACTGCAAAATCATAGGCTTACATAATTATTTTAGATTTTATGATTCCAATAGTTTTATTCAAGAATATTTATCTTGGTTCGATACATAATTTTTGGTATTTTATGCTTTATATATTTTTACTATGTGTAAAATAGTTTTCGGTATATGCTCTTCATATAAATATTGTATAGATATTGGATATTTGAACTTTATTGTGCATTTTGAAATTTCTATTTTTGGAATTGTGGAATATAATAATTGATTTTGAATTTCAAGTTAAGGGGATTCTACATTGAAAAATTGAGAATTGATTATAATTGGTATTTTCATAAAAATAAATTCTAGAATGAATTTATTTTATTAAAATGTTGATATTTTCATAAAAGAAATATTTCATTTCATTTGGGTTTTGAATTAAAAAGTTTCCGTTATGCCTAAAAATGATTGTATTTATTGATATTTTTAATAGTTTTGGAATATCCACTATCCCAACCAGCTTACCCAATAGCTAGTATTGAAGTTGGTTATTAATACCAAAATCTTGTATCATAGCTTATTTTCAAATACTAATACCATTAATAAGTAGTGTCGGAGCTGGTTACAAATATCAATATTTGTTATCAGAATCTCTATTAAATAGACCATTCAATGATATCAATGTATTATATAGTTTATTCTATATCAACAAACTTGTATTAGATCATTTTGATACCAACAAAGTGATATTGAATATGATTTAGATATTTTTGTTTGTTTAGTTTATTTATGGTTGACTTTAACTTTTGGTATGCTGAATGATTTTTTATAATAATAAAGTTAAACACAACTAACTATTCTATTTGAAAAAAAATATAGTGTCATTATCTTACCATCATATAGTTATATTACATTGTGAAGGGAAAACTAGTACCTAGAAAAATATGTGATGAAGAGTAGGAATGCATGTATTTTAGGGTTACATCTACCATTTAACAATGGATAAGTGGTGATACTCATCAACATATTGCCAAAAAATGATGGCAAATAAGTTGTTGAAAAAACTAGAGTCTATGAAGATGCTCTTGAAAGATGAGCTACTTACTTGCCTACTACTTAGCTTACTTTTGGATAATTTTATGGTTTCCATAAGTATATTACAATCAAAATATATTTTATCAATGCATGTTAACCTAGAAAATCTATTCTCTAAAGAAGCAGGGAGAAGAGTGAAAGAAAGAGATTTTTATTGTATCCTTATTTTTGGGATACATGGTAGGAATACCACTAGGTATACATTGTGAAAAAGAGCATATTCTTCCAATAACAAGTCAAGAAATAGAAAATCAATCAAATATTACTACTATAACAAATAATGATGTGTAAAAAAGCTATTATTCTTAGAAAAGACTAAATCAAGAGCACATATGAGAAGAGATATACTAGAGAAAGACTGACATCATTTTATAAGATGATTTGATACTACTTAGCATTGATAATTTTACTAATCTAGTATCCTAGGAAGGTGATTGTTTTTTAATTTATGAGCATCATTTCATATCACTCTACAAATTGACTTCTTTACTTTATTCTATAAGTAATAAATGTTCTATATCTAGATATGTAAAATCTAAGATAGCTTTAAGCTATTATATAATGATTCAAGATTAACATAAATTTCTATTTTTAATTTCTAATTTGAGCTTTCATATTCTGGTATTAGTGTTGTTCATCTTCTTTTCATGGTATTTTTTATTTCTTTCCATCCAAATATGATATTTGGCCATTAGTTAATATCCTATCAAATTTTGCTGCAAACTCACATTGAAAGAAAATGTGATTAAACATCTTCACTGCCACAAAATTCACATATCATGTCCCTAGGAGTCCCCAAAAGTTGATCCTTCATCCTAAGCCTACTCAATTCTGGCATCCAAAAAAATGGCATGCTTGGAAATTTAATTCCAAACTCATATCACCTTAGTGTAGACAAATTTTTTCTGGGTATGATGCTAGATAAGGTAGCTATTAGAATCTACAATTATTCTACAAATTTTTCTCTACATGTGTATCCTAAGAGTGGCATGCTAAACTCTTACAGCCAAATTAATAAATATATCCCTGATTATAGCCATGGATTTCCAAGATGGCATATCCTCCTTGAAAGCTAAATAGTTCCATATGTTGAGAGTGATAAAATAAGAATGATATGTCCATATAATCCAAGAGAATCCTCCTTATTGTTGATGAGCAATAAGATTTTAATAAAGTACTTATTTCAATCCGTGATGTGGAGTAGTCTAAGTCCACCAATTGAGATGAAAAACATATTGTACTCTAGTCCACCTTCAAGTGGTACCTTTCCTTACAAGGGGCACTCCAAAAAAATATTTTACACAAATTCTCAATTGAATTGATAGCAAATGTAGATAAAAGAAATTCAAAAAACTAGTAGCTCTCTATCTCATGGATCACTATGCGAAGCAATTCAAGTCTACCCACAGTAGATAGAATCTTCCCAACAATTAGGTGGATGGATGAGGTAATATTGAATATTAAGGAGGGTAAGTGGGAGGTAATCAGCTTGCTATAGAAGAGTGTAACACTTAGGAAAATAAATGAGACATCACAAAAATTAGGGATGAGATATTTGTCTATGTACTAAAATATGTCCATTATGTACTAAAAAACATATGACCTAATATTAGCAAACATGTTGAATGACATGAGATACATAATTCATTTCACTAGTGGCAGATAAAAATCATACACGAGCTCATTAGTCATAATAAGGGATGAGAAGGAAAGTACATTGTATACCACTCAAGCAAGAGTATCTGGAGATTAAATAAATATTTTCATTAAAAAAATAATATTGATCTCTGACATAAGAAACTTAATCATATGGTTGAGATGTGTCTTTAACTTATAGCTAGAAAAATTATTTTATTATTTGGCCATGAATCCTCTCTTGATGAGTGCATAAACTATATGATTGGAAACATCATTGATTAGTTTTTTTCTTTCTTACTCTTTTGAGAATATCAAATATTCTCAATCTCATTCATATTTTTTTTTATTATATACAGAGTAGAATAACCAATGGGTTCCTTAACTTTGTGACATTAATTGATAATCACTCTAAAAGTGTGTGAGCTTTTACACCAAAATTAAAAGACTAAGTCTTTTATGTATTTAAAGATTTCCATACTAGAATTAATATAGAAAACTAATTTTATTATATTTTAATAACGAGGAAGATATTGAGGCTAGAGGTCATATTCAAATCTATAGTATATCCCATCATATTAGACTTGAAAAGATACCAACCAAAATGTCTCAATTAAATGGCATCATTGAGATGTTGAAATATACTATTGAGAAAGAAGTATGGTGCATGGTTTCTCATACACAACTTCTCAAATGATTTTGGGAAGAAGCAATGTTATATCACTATTGATTTAATCTACATGTAGTTTGCTATCACCCTAAATGAAAATGTTCCTATTTGTATTTAGAATGGGAAAGATATCTCATTAAATCGCTTGAGAGTATGTATATACAAAGTCTTCATTCAAATCTCAAAAGATGAAATATCATAACTAGATGATACTACACATTCATGTATCTTTATTGGCTATGGACAATTGGACTTCATGTACAAAATGTGAGACTAGATAGATAGGAAGCTTGTTTAGAAGAGAAATATGATTTTTATAGGTGATCAATTAGCTAATGTTAGTCATCTCAATAGGTAGGAGAGTGAATCTATAGAGATTCCAATTTGTACAAATATGGTATTGATTTTTTCTAAAGATCAGATAGACCAAGAAAGCTGAACTAAGTAGTTGTCTGATGATTCTAAGCCACATGATTAACCTAATAATTATTAGCGCCATGATATACTAGTTAAGGAGGTGAGGGTTGATATTTCTCATAATTAACTGGGCTAGAATTGAGTAAAACCTAGTTATTCCTATTGATACATCTTAGACTAAATTAAGAAAATCATTTAGCCCTCATTAGATATTCTTTAGTTTTCATGATTTACTCATAGATATGCAAGTATGCTGGAGATTTTTCAAAAGATTATCTTTTTTTAAGAATAAAGATGAATGACTTTAGGCTATATAATAAAAAAAAAAGTTTATTTACATCAACTAGACTTATGATATAATATTTTTAATTAAAGAGAAGTGGTCTCTAAAAAATAAATAGCTATTCAAACTAAAATCCAAACATAATGATTCACATGTGAGATACAAGACATAATTAGTTGTTAAGGGATTTAGTTAAAAAAATTAATTTTGATGAGAGATATTTTCTCTTGTTGGAAATATATTTTTCATTCGAGTGGTTTTGAATCTAGATGCTAACTTAGATTTAGAAATTGATCAACTCAATATCAATATAATATTTTTATCATGGTGACCTTCATGAAACTCTCTACAAAAATCAGTATGAAGAATTCATGGTAGAAAGAAAAGAATATCTTGTTTACAAACTAAAAAAGAGCTTATATGAACTTAAGCAAGCTTCTAGGTAATGGTATAAAAAATTGTATTCATTCATGAAGTTTTATTACCATAAGCATATCTTTTGTGATCATTGTGTACTTTTTAGTCATTAGTTGGGTGATACCCAACATATAATTTTATTGTATGTTGATAAAATGGTAATCATGGGCTATAATATAGCAAAAATTAATAAGCTTAAGAAAGAGCTAAGATAATATTTTATATGAAAGACTTGGGCCTAATCAGGCATATTATATGGTTAGCATCATTTGAGTTTGGCTTTACAAACATAACTAGTTATCTCAATAAGATTACATCAAAAATGTTTTTGAAAAACTTTTTTATGAATGGGGCTAAAGTTGGTTTTAACCCCATACCCAAATATTTTAAGATGAGTACTATGTATTATCCTAAGATTGTTAAGGATAATAGAAATATGAGTTGTGTTTCATTTGTCTTAGCTATTTATAATCTTATGTATTTTATAATATATACTAGACCAAATATAGCACATGTTATTAGTGTTTTCAGTAATTTTATCTTTAACCCAAGTAGATATCATTATGCTAAAGTGAAATATATCCTAAGATATCTATGAAAGATATTTCAGCTATTTTTTCACCTAGAGAGGTGAAAGTCTATGCTTCTCAAATATATTAATTCAGATATAGTTGATGATTTTGATTCACATAGATCGACCTTGAATTATGTAATAACTTTTAGAGGGAGAGCAATATTCTAACAATCCAAGCTATAAAAGTGTGTTATACTATCTAGCAAAGAGACCGAATTCATTACACTTACTAAAGTTTGGAAAGAAATTTTCTGGATAAAAAAGTTTTTTACTAACTTAGTTGTGTGATGGGATACATATATTATATGGTGTAACAATCTAACTACAATATATTTATCTAAAAATTCAATCTTTTTATCAAAGGTCAAAGTACATTGATGTGTATTATTATTAGACATTAGATGTATTAAACAAAATGTAATTTTCTAAATTTATCATCCTTGTCATCAACAAAATTTAATTTTTAAAAATATGTTCTAGTGTGTCTTCCCACCTAGGGCAGATGAAAATATTTTTTAGCTCTACTTCAATTTGATAGACTAGGTTTATTTGGGTTGTATTTTGAGTTGGCTTGTTTTAATTTTAAAATAGTAATATATAATAATTATTTTAAACCTATATATTTTTTCTTTAGTAACTACTATTTTTTGATTTTTTATTTATTTTTTTGTAGGTGAGAAGCACTCCTCCATGCATGTTCTTTGCATGGATGAATGCCATATCAACATGTGGATGAATATGAAAAAAAAATGAAATAATAGAATTTTTTTTGGGGGGGTAGAAGAATAGGAATGAGTATCTCTTTGTCTCTCTCATGGTATCTATGAAGAAAGATTTTACAAAACATTATACAAAATCTTTATATAAGAAAATAGATAATACATAAGGTAAGAAGACCTTGTCTCTCAATTATAGTTCACAATCCAAACAAGAATTTATAAAATGGTGTGGGATTTTTTTTTAAGCATTTGAGTTACATTTTTTTTCAAATGTTTAGAAATATAAAAAAATAAAAAATTGTTATAGAAATATATTCATTTGTAGTTTCATGATTCTTTGCCATGATATGCCAATGAATTGAAATCATAACCTAGTGAATAATGCAAACCCACATCCAAAGAAATCTCCCTATTCTCAAGTTTACATAATTATTCTAGATTTTATGCTTTCTAGAGTTTTAAATGTTAGAATATTTATATTAGTTCAATATGTATTTTTTGGTATTTTTTGGTTTATGTATTTTTAGTATGTTTGATGAAATATGTAGTATATGGTATTCATGAAAGCGTTGTATAGAATTATTTAAACTTTTATTGTCCATTTTGAATTTTTTGTCATTGGAATTATGGAATGTAATAATTGATTTTGAATTTTAAGTTATGTAGATTGTTCTTTGAAAAATCCACAATTGATTCGATTTCATTTTAATAAAAATAAATTCTAGATTGAATCTAATTTATTAAAAAGTTGTCATTTAAAAATAGAAAAATTATCATTTGGGTTTTGAATTTAAAAGTTTCTATTGTGTCAAACAAACAATTGTATTTTTTGATATTTTAGAAGCTTTGGAATTTAAAAGTTTCTGTTGTTGGTATTGAAATTGTATTTCAAACAATTGTAATACAAACAATTGTATTACCTTTAGGAAACTTCACAAGCTTCTAAGTTTTATTGTTCTCATTGGCACCTATTTCTTCCTTCATTACTATACATCTTTCTTCCTTCTCCATCGCTTTTCAAAAGAAGTTGGATCAACCACAAATAAATCTTGTTTTGTTTAATAAATATCCCTTAATGATCTGAATTTTGTTAATAGTATTTCTTATAAAGATAGTGAAGAATTATACTACTCAAATTTAACAAATTATGTAAATGACAGAGAGATGGACTTCATGGCATTTGAACATAAGATTGCTAATCATTATTATGTGTCGCTTCACTTTGAATTGAAATCACCAAAAGTGTACCATATTCACTTATAAATTAAGTTTAGCTAGTTTATTTGTCAACAAACACCACATTCTTAGTAATAATTATATTGACTCAAATAGAATTATATAGTATATAATATTTTAATTGAGAACATCAATAATAAAAATGTATTTTACTGATTTTTCATCTAACTTACTATGATTATGTGAATCATTCAAAGTATAGGCAACACTACAAAAAAAAATTTAGATGGATTACCCATTGTTTCCTCTCATATCATGCTTCACATTGGGCTTTATGAAACATTGTATAGGTTGTGAGAGAATTTTCCAAGTATAATGTTGTAGCAATTCCTTCTGCCCATGAATGATTTTATAGATTTTGTGTCTTCAACATGCTCCTAGTTATTTCAATCATTGCTTTATTGTTTGTCTTATCCACACTAATTTTATTTGGTGTAGAAAGAATAGTTAACTTTATATGTTGACCTTCCTTTTCATAGAACACTTTGAAATCATTTGATGCGATTTATCCACCTATGTCATTCTACAACAACTTAATGCATTCACCAGTTTACTTCTCTACAAGTGCTTTGAACTTCTTAAAAGTTTCGAAAGAATTTTTCTTTGATTGAAAAAAAAAGATATCCAACTCATATTACTTTAATTTTCAACAAATAAATAAATGTATCTACTCCCACCAAATGAAGTAGTTTGCATTGGGAAACATAGGTCATCACGTATAATCTCAAGAAAACTAGATACCCTCCTAGACGCCTCCTTGAATAATAATTTCTTACTTTGTTACCCAAAGTTATAGCATTCCTACATATCCAATGAGTTGATGTTTAGCAGCCCAAACACCATTTATTTGTAACATGGCAACTTTAAGGTATTGCTCTTTCACATTTAGATGTTCATACCTTAAGTGTCATTGTTCAGACTCATTAGTATCTTCAAAATAAGAGCATACTTTTGTACACTCGAAGTGGAAATTATTTGTGGTATGTGAACAATAATTATTATTTGATATGAGTTTTTGTCTTTGATCAAATAAGAAGCATTGTCAAACAAAGTGGAGTATTCGCCAACCATAAGTTTCCCCATGCTTAGCATGTTTTGACTTTTTAGTCAAATTAGGAATAAAGTACACATTGTGAAAGTTTTACATTATCATGATCATTGTTCATTGTCAGGGTACCCTTTTGTTTCACTTGTATTTTTTGTTATCTCAAAGCTTCACCTTCAATATGTGTGATTCATCTAATTCATTAAATATTAAATTTATCCCTATCATGTATTTAAAATATCCACTATCAAAGAACCAAATATTGTTGGAATATATAATCTCATTTATTATAGGTCATTAACAACTTAACTTGATCTTCTTCTTGCTTAAATAGCTAGCTTATTTTTCTTACTTTATTTCTTCCAACATTCAGCTTGAAAGTATCCAAAATGTTTACAATAATAGCGTTTGATATTACTCTTGTTTTTTCACTACTCAGTCAGTTGGATTTGGTCACCCTGAGAATCACCTTGTCCTTTGTCATGACTACCTCTTCCACAAGCACCTCCTCTATCATATACTCTGCCAATAGTTTCTTTGCCTTCATTATTTTTGCATAGATGTCTCTCGCTTCATGTAAAATACTTTGTATTATTTTTTCTCATTCATTTGTACATCCTTCATCATGTGATTAAAAGGTCCACATAAGCTCATCAAATGAATAGATTGATGAGTCCTTAGACTCCTCAATGACTATAATAACACGATCGAATTTATGTATCTAATTATTAACACCATTGCAATGATAGTTTGATCAAGAATATTCTATCAACAAGACTTCATCTTGATTAAGTATACCAGCAACTCTGATAGAGAATCTAGCACTGACTCCTCATTTTTCATGGGTTAGGTTTCAAAGTCATAGCACAAGAAATGTAGCTTTATTGTGATCACTTTAGAGGAACCTTGAAATATCCTTTTCAAGGTTGTCCAGGCCTTTTTTGTGTGGTTGTTATTGTAATCTTTGGGAAGATTAATACATATACTAAATTTTGAATGAAGTAATACCTTGGTCTTCTTATTTATATTATATCTTAACCATGCTTCTTTGTCTGGAATGGAATAACTATTTTCAAGAAGTCAAATAGAACTTGGGACATGAATAAAGTCATCATTTTGATGCTTCAAAATTCATAGTACATTCTTTTGAAATGGGGGTTGCCAATTGACATGCACTCACTATATTTTCATTGATTGTTTTCATTTTTCATCAAGTTCATATGAAACTTTATTTGATACCATGATTTGTTTGGGATAATAAAAGAAAGAACAAGATAAATAGAATTAAAAAAAAGTTTAAACACAAGGTTTATTTGATACTTTTTTTATTATTTTTTATTTTCTTATTTTGATGAAGTAAATATGCCAAGATAAGCTTACAACCAAACACAAATAAACCACCAACTCAATTAGCCAGTAATCAATAATAACTATCAACTCACCATTAAAAAAATCTATCAACTAACCATTAACTCAATAATAATTAACAATTAACATAGTTTAATAAATGACCATTAACACAATAGTAACTAATTAGTAACTTAATTTAATAATTAACCATTAACTCATAAATATTTAATCATTATCACAGTTTAATAACAATCTTATAGAATTGCGCATTACTAAGAACTTCAACAAATACAATTTTGGATCATCATTCTTCAACATATCTTAGTGGTGAATGTTTTTTTTATATTTGTTATATTCACAGAAGAATCTTTTCCAAACGTATTTCAAATGCTAGTTTTCTCACTAAAATAATTATTGAATAATATATTTACATATTATAAGAATATTAACTAACATTATCTATATAATGCAAGAAAATTATTTGCTCGTTAGTTTTTGTTTTTCATGGACAAAAAATCTTTGATGAAAATATGAATTTAAATTCAAAGATGCTATTTTTCAAATAATTTATTTAAATATTTACAAAAATATTCATTTATGATGTATGTATGTTGCATTGACATTGCCAATTTATGCTTATAAAAATATTCGTTGATATCATATATAAGATTATTTTTATGTATAATATATATAGTTATTGATGCTTGATAATCAACAATGAACGTTTCATCACTATCAAAATTATGAATATATGTGTGGATGTTGTGTATTTATTTACTAATAAATAAAATCACTCCGGATTGATTATCCCAGATAAATATATATAATTAGTGAATGATTAAGATTTCCCAATTAAATATTATAGAGGCAACTATGTTTTAGGAAGATTGAATAGTAAATATTTAGTGTTAGAATAAAATTTGCATAGTAAGGTGAAAGGAAATGAAAATTTTAAGACAAAAATGTTATTCATACTTTCCAAATCATAAGATTTTTTTGTTGTAATATCTTCCACACTCAGTGATGTTTGGTTTTCCACAATATAAAATTTGAGACAAAATCTTTAAAGTATGGATCCACATAAATGCTTCTCTAGTAAAAAAATACATGAAATTGCAAAAATGCCCAAGAATGTCCAATTTCTTGTTGGAATGCCACATCAATAAATATTTGGTTTTGTCAAGTGAAATCACAAACCTTGAGACAAAATCCACAATAGTAGTGATAGTTTCACAGTAATGATAGTGGATTCCTAGGAGTAGTGATAGCTTTTCAATGACGATAGTGAATTCCCAGAGGTAGTGATGACTTCCCAAAGATAGTGACTAATGATGACCCAATATGGATATTCCTTCCTAATATATATATTCTTGAATGTTTTTTAAGGTTTAAAATATTTTGTAATATGTAATTAATAGTACATTCAAATAAATATCTTTTTCATTTTCATGAAGGATAGATCCACATAAATGGTTCTCTAGTAAAAAAATCCATGAAATTACAAATATGTTCAATTTCTTGTTGGAATGCCACATCAATCAATATTGGTTTTGTCAAGTGAAATTACAAACCTTGGGACAAAATCCACAATGGTAGTGATGGCTTCACAGTAATGAGAGTGGATTCCTAGGAGTAGTGATAGCTTTTCAATGACAATAGTGGATTCCCAGAGGTAGTGATGCCTTCCCAAAGATAGTGACTAATGATGACCCAATATGGATATTCTTTCCTAATATAGATATTCTTAAATGTTTTTTAAAGATACAAATATTTTTTAATATGTAATTAACAGTACATCAAATAAATATCTTATTCATTTCCATGAAGGATAGATCCACATAAATGCTTCTCTGGTAAAAAAATCCATGAAATTACAAATATGTCCAATTTCATGTTAGAATCCCTCATCAACCAAAATTAGTTTTATCATGTGAAATTACAAACCTTGGGACAAATCCACTATGGTAGTGACGGCTTCTCAGTGAAAATAGTGGATTTTCAGAGATAATGATGGCTTCCCGTTGATGATAGTGGATTCCCAGAGATAGTGATGGCTGGCTTCCTAGAGGTAGTGATAAATTCTCAAAGATAGTGACTAATTATGGTCCAATATGGATATTCTTGCCTAATATGGATATTCTTGCCTAATATGGATATTCTTGAATGTTTTTTAAGGTTAAAAAGGATTTTAAATCTGTAATTAAAAGTAAATTCAATTAAATATATTGTTCATTTCCATGAAGGCAAACTATGATTGTTTAGATTCAATGGTGCTTGCACCGTTTTTTTCAAGAGAGATTTGTGTTTTGGTATACCAATCATAAATAATTAAAAAGAAAGGGCATAAGTGTTCATAACTAAAAAATATATGCATTAAACCCTAAACTAATTAAGTTTAGGTGAGTATGTGAGAATTTTCCATCATCATTCTCCTTTGCCTTCTCCTTCCCATAACCTCAGCTCGTTCTCCCTCGTCACTCACTCTGCCTCTGCCCATCTCCGTCTCCCCCTTCTCTATCTCTCCCTTTCTTCATCTCCACCCCTTCTCTATTTCATGATGTTCTGTCATACCCAACTTTCTCCCCCTTTCTCTGCTAATATCTCCCCCTAATAAAACCCCTCCTAGTGCATGTTTTCACAAAATTGAGACTCAAAAATGCTATATTCTGATGCCAAGAATTTGTGGTATGTGAGAATATTTGTATGTGTATTTGTTTCTCTTTTCAAAATTAATGTTGATATTTACATGTGTGTGTGTGTGTGTGTGTACTTCCCTACATATATATACATGTGTTTATACGCTACTATACATGTAAATATCTACATATATATTTGTGTGTGTGTGTGTGTGTGTATCCACATATGTATCTACATTTTGAAAATAGTGTGTAAATACTTAAATGCATGCATATATATATATATATATACTATTGTACGCACACACACACACACATATATATATACCTATATACATGATATATTTTCAAAGTAACACATGAAACTATTATACACACACACACACACACATGAATATTTAAAAGTTTTGATATTTTAAAATTTAATTAAAATAAATAATTATATAATGTGCAAAATTTATAAAATATTGTAAATTATTTATATTAAAAACAAATACACACACACACACACACACACACACACACACACACATATATATATATATATATACATACATATATATCTCCATGTGTATATTGTGTGTATTTATATGCATATAAGTATATTTATGTATTTTTAACAATACTTTTCTATATATTGATGTGTTTCAATAGATGATGGTGTGCATATATATATATATATATATATACTCATGTACATGACTGTACACACACACTAACATATATAAGTGTGTGTGTGTGTGTGTGTGTGTGTGTGTGTGTGTGTGTGTGTGTGTATGTCTCCATGTGTATATTGTGTGCATTTATATGCATATAAATATATTGATGTGTTCTTAACAATACTTATATGTTGATGTGTTTCCATATATATATATATATATATATAATGTAAGTATAAATTAAACACACATTTAAACTTGCATTGAAAATAGTGTCTACATACATGTACACGTATTCATATATGGGTATGTACATTAAGTATTCTTTAAGTATATTGGTAATTTTTATTATTTATTTTTATTAATTCATAATTGACATGAATAACAAAAAAATTATTACAATTATAGATTTTTTTTTTTTACATATTGAAAGGAAATGGATGGTGAGATATTTTATTTCGTTCATGAAGATGAAGATTTGATTAAGAATAATGATGAGTCAGATGAATATAAGGGTGATCATACCAAATCTATTGTTCTTCATCATGACAATATGTTTGACTCACTTGTTAATCAAATATGTGTTGAAATGAACATGGAGTTAAATTCATTAGGTATGTATTTCACAATAAAATTTGATCTTTCTTGCATGCTTCCACTTGAAGATGATTAATCCAAGGAAAATATGTTATATTTTAATGAAATTTATTATCATATTTATATGACCCAAATTGCTACTAAAAATGAAAAAAAATTTCAAATAACAAGGTAATATGTTATATATTTTTATGAATCTTATAACAAATATTTGTTCTTGATCTGTATATAAATTTTATTATGAAATTCATTTAATTATTTTTTATATCAAATCCACTTGAAAATTGGTTTGTTATGAAATTCATTTCATTTTCATGTTTACAAATATTTTTTATAACAAATCCACTTGAAATTTATTTTATTATTAAATTCATTTAATTTTCATGTGTATACAACCTAGTTAGTTTACATTCTACACATGGTGAAAGTGCTTGTGTCATTACAATTATTAATTATCATAGTTTTTATCAAGATATGCTAAAGTATAAGATTTTAAACTTGAGGTGACTCGGTATGATAATGTTATTATGGGGTCAGGCTAAATATATTTGAGTGCAAGTAAATTTAATGATGCAATTTACTTAATGTACTTAGTAGGAAGATTTAAATATAAATTTAAGAGGAATTGCATATCATTGTTATTTATTGTCCTTGAAAAATTACTTGCCGAGCAATTAAAAATTCTAAAATTATTCAAGTGCATACTTTTAATAACATTAAATATCATTCTTTGGTAGATATTATTATATTTATCTTTGTTGTTTGACTGAGTAGATCATCAGCTTTCATAAATAATATTATCCAACTCACTTAGGATTATCTTCTGGATAAGTATGTAAGGATTTTATTCAAAATTATGGATTGAATATTTTTTATAATCAAGCATGACATGTTAAGGAGAAGGCAAAGAAACATATATTTGGAGTTTCATATAATTATTATAAATTGTTACTTTATATGTGTGAGGGTATTAATCAAAACTAACCCGGAAGTATTATGAAGTATACTAATTCCAAATATGGATATTTTGAGCAACTTTTTGTTGCATATTCTATATCTATTCAAGGTTTTGCTATGGTTGTCAGTCAGTTATTGCTATCTACTCATCTCATATGAGCGGGTTCTATGGTGGAACTCTTTTCTCTATAATAACATATGATGCGAATAATTTGATGTTTCCTTTATTTTTGGGGGTGATGAGTTTGGAGAATTATGATAATTGGTTTTGATTTTTAAAAAATCTTAAAATAATAATTCATGATATAGATGTTATGTCTGATAAAACATCCCACACTTTGCATGTAGTTCCACAATTATTTGGGATAGAAAATCATGCATATTATTATTATTATCATTTAAAAGAGAAATTCAATAGTTATTTAGGTAAACATGATACTAAAAGGAAGAAGGAAAAGGTGAATGTTCTCAATTGGCTTGATAGTATTACATATTCAAGGTTGAATTATGATTATAATATATGTTTGACAAAACTTAGAAAGTTTAATAAAGATTTAACAACTTGAGTTAAATCGAATGAACTAGAACATTGGGTGATGTCTAAGTTCCCTAAAAAAAGATATGATAAAATGAAAACTAATTTTTTAGAATCTTATAATTCTTGGGTTCATATAGAAAAATATTATTCAAATTTTAGTTTTTTTCATAGAGCAAATGACATAGTTAGGTATGATGTTCGTTAAGCATAAGGAAGAGGCAATTGGTTGGAAAGGAAATAATGGCCCTAAAATTAAAGTTTAATTAATGTTTAATATTTCTAAAGGAAAATCATTACAAGTTTCTCAATTAATGAATTGTATTTTTTGAGTTTCTATTGGGTCGGATTACATTAATATTGATATTATTAACAGAAAGTATAATTGTAGAGGTTTACAAATATTGGGTATCTCATGTGAGCATGCATGTGTAATATTACTATCTCATTTTTAGGGATAGAGACATGTGGGCATGCATGTGCAATATTACTATCTCATTTTTAAGGATAGAGACATATGAGATTCCATCAATTTGTGATGATGGTATTGTACATGATATTTTTTGTTAAATTCATTTCTTTTTGCTTCCTCCTATGTCCAAATGTCAATGTAGAAGACCATAACAAAAATGTCTTGAATATCAAATGATGAACAAACAAATGGTATATTATTCTATATGCAATAAGAAATGATACAATAAAAAGACTTTCAAGTTCTATATGGTTTGATCCATTATTTTGTTTTTATTGTTGCGTTTTTATTTGTATTGTGTAACTCTTATTTAACATTATTTTATGAACTTAATATCATTATTATTTATCCATTCATATCATTTATACATGTTTTTGTTGGATATTGTATAAATCATTATCATTTGTTCATATATTTTAGGAACTTAAATTTAATTTTGCAACCTTAAATGTATTTTTATTATATTTTTGTATGTCTATATAAATATTATCATTTTTAATTCTTAGGGTTAGTATTTTTGTTTCACTTAATATCATTGAACTAAAATTCATTTTAATTAAAATTTTAATTTGTTGAAATTCATGTTGAAAATTTTAAAATAAATAATAATATTTTTTGTGTAATAAATGTTTTAAAAAATTGCTAAAATATCTCTGTGATATGTTTTATTTTATAAACATAAATCTTCAAAAAATAAAATTTTTTAACAAAATAAAATTTGCACTTCATATATTTATATGCATATGTTATATTTATTATAAATAATAAATGTTATATTTATTTATTATAAATTACAAAACAAAATAAATGTTTGAAAATTATTACATGGTCATATATTTATTTTGAAAATATTTTTAAAATTAATTATTTAAAAAAATAAATGTATATATTTATATGGTCATTTATTTATTTTGAATACAATAATAATAATTAATTAATTGTAGAAAAATAAACTCATATATTTATATGGTAAACTATTTTATTTTGAACATAATTAAAAAAATTGATTTTTTACAAAATAATAAAGGCATATATTTATATGCACAATGCTCTACATTATATTGTTTTGAACATTAATGTTTCAAAAAAAAAAAAGTATTAATAACAATAAATAATAAGTAGATATTTATCTTGATATTAATATTTAAAAAGATATTATTTTCAAAATTAAAAACAAAATTATCTATTCATGAACTACATTTTAATTTTCGACATAATTGTAAAAACAACATCTATTATTTACAAATATGCCGAATTCATTTTTTTATATGAGTTTAATGATATTTATATTAATATAATTATTTAAAAAAAGAATTATTTACATAAAATTGAAGCTCATATATTCATAATTTATTTTAATTTAAATTCATTAAAATAATTATCATCAAAATTTTATATATTTTTTATTTTTAATAATTTTTAATATATTATACACATTAATATGCTTTCTACACACACACAAAAAAAACACACACACACACATGTATGTATCAATATATGTATAATAGTTTCATGTGTTACTTTAAAAATACATCACACATATAGGTGTGTGAGTGTGTGTGTGTGTGTGTGTGTGTGTGTGTGTGTGTGTGTGTGTGTGCGGGTGCATAGTAGTGTGTGTGTGTGTAAATATATACACACATATATATATGCATACAAGTATTATACACACAATTTTTTCAAAATGCAAATACATACATAGATATATATATATATGTACATACAAATGTATAGAAGTGTGTGTGTGTGTGTGTGTGTGTGTGTGTGTGTGTGTGTGTGTGTGAATATTTACATGTACAATAGCATATATGCATGTGCATATATATGTAGGGTCGTGTATATGTGCATATATATGTAGGGTAGGGTATATGTGCATATGTGTGTGTGTGTGTGTGTGTGCCTGTGTCTGTGTGTGTGTGTGTGTCAACATTAATTTGTGAAGAGAAATATACACATACAAATATTTTTACACATCACAAATATTTGGTGTGGGAATATTGAATTTGAGTCTGAATTTTGCAAAAACATGTACAAGGAGGTGTTGTATTAGGGGGAGATATCAATGGGGAAAGGGAAAGAAAGTTGGGTATGGAATAACAACGTGAAATGGAGAAGGGGTGGAGATGAAGAAAGGAGGGAGATGGAGAAGTGGAAGATGAGATGGGCAAAGACAGAGTGAGTGATAGGGGAGACAAGCTGAGGTACAGGAAGGAGAAGGTGGGTGAGAACGATGATGGAAAATGGCAGAGAAAAAAATTTAAAACTTGGCTTATTTTTTTTGAATTAGTTTATGTTTAGTATTCCAAAACATAAATCTTTATTTTTTTTTTAATTCATATTTCATATCATTCTTCATGGAAATATCATAAATGGAACATTAAAAATCCAAGAAAAAAATTGCACATCAGTGATTTCTTTTAAGGTAATTATGTTCAGGGTTACTCTAGAATTTTTAAAAATTAGAAACTAAACTTTTAATATTTGAAAAAAAAATCACAAAACTATAAATAAATTAAAAATAAAGATACTTAAAGAGAATGATATTAAAAGTTAAATTTCTAATTTTTAAAAATTTGAGAAGTACCCAAAACATAATTACTCCTTTTCTTTTAGTGATAATGATTTCATTCTTGTCGTGTAGATATGCTTAGAGGTGTCAACCGGGCGGGGTCGGCCCGGTCCTGCACGAGGCACGACACGATTCGATCATGCTGGGTTGGCATGACATGGGAATTTACCGTGCCCATGCCCGAGTCGTGTCTGTCCACGGCACAGACCATGCCTTGTCGTGCCGAGGCCAATCTGGCCTCGTGTCGTTTCTGGCCCGACATTGTACGGTGGCCCGTTAATAAAGTACCTCGGCACGAGCCGAGAAATCGCCCTAGTGGCAGAAGCTGAGCCTGACGGGCAAGACTCACCAAGCCCCGGAGTGAAGAAAAATCATGGCGGTGCGGCGACGCGATGGCATGCACTGAAACCCTAATTTTTTTAATTTAGGGGTTCGTCGACACGATAGCGTGCACCGAAACCCTAATTTTTTAAAAAATTAGAGGTTCGGCCCGACTAGGCCAAACCAGACAGATTCGTGCCACGGGTCTGTGCTAGGCTGACCTTCACAGAACCGTATTAGGTCAAGCACGGTTACTGTACCATGTCGTGCCTGGCCACGCATGGAAGCATGGTCAGGTCAGCTAAAAATGGGCTGGGCCAGCCTGACACGTCCCATTTGACACCTCTAGATGTGTTATGCTTCCCAAAGTTCATAGTGAAAAATCTCACATATTATTAAAATAATAATTAAATACCATAATCAATATTATTTTTACCATTACAAAATTGTTTACATCTTTTATTATGAATTTTATAAATTTTATAATCTGTCCTACGAATTGCTCAAATTTTATTCTCTTATATTAGAGCATCTTCAACGGGCTAGCTATTTATTCACTTTTAGCTATCCAAACACAAAAATTTCTCTCCAGCTCACTCTCTTTTCCACTCCCTCTTTTCTAGTTTACTCAAATGGCTCAATAAATTTGGAGAGACATTTAGCTCTCTAAATTTTCTCTCTATCTCTCTCTCTATATTTGTTTTGACTTTTTTAAAATTATTAGAAGTTATGTATAAAATAGAGAGTGTAGTTGGAGTGTATTCTAAAAACTTGCTAGCTAAATTAGTGAATTTAGATCATCTCCAACCACACTTAACAAAATAGCTACTCAAAATATATTTAAATATTAAATTCACTAATTTAGCTATCAAGTTTTTAGAATATACTCCAACCACAATCTCTATTTTACACCCAACTTCTAATAATTTTTTTTAAAAAATAAATCACATATAGAGAGAGAGATATAGAGAAAAAAAAGGGATAAAATTTAGAGAGGTCAAATAAGTCTCTAAATTTGTTGATACATTTGAGTAAACTAGAAAATAGATAGTAGAATAGAGAGTAGGTTGGAGAAGAATTTTTTGTGTTTGCCTAGCTAAAATAGCTAAAAATGAATAAATAGATAACCTGTTGGAGATGCTCTTATTATTTAAATATATTTTGAGTGTCTATTTTGTTAATTGTAGTTGGAGATGCTATTACTAGTTTTTCAAATACTTTAAAACATAGTTATATTAATATTATAATTATATTGAAACCTATTTTTAATTTTAGTGTTATCAGATTGGCTTTATTGTAAATAGGAGCAAGCAGACCAAAGTTTCTAGGGTTTGCTTGTTTCACATGTTTTTCTTGATAAAGCTCATTTTCCTCTCAGTCAAAATAAAACAAAGAAATGCCTATCACGCAAACACTGCCAAAAAGTCTCCGACAACTTATTACTTTATATTATTCCTTATGCGAATTTATTTTCGAACCATTCATATTTACTCAATAAATTACTCGATTAGCACAATCATTGACACCGACAATCTTTGTGGATAATAGGATATCCAGAATAGTATTCTTTTCCTGATAAATTGCTTTCATTCTCTATCGTGCGAAGCAGGGGGGCATGTGTCATGCCAAGAACGAGTACTATTTCCTAGAACATTATTTCGAGGAAAATATTTGCTTTCATTCTCCATAATATCAAACTGTACCAAGTAGAAAATATCGCAAAAATAGACAACTTGCAACCTCAAGAAGTGTTATCCTTAAAAAAAACAAGGGTCTTCTCGAAGAATCTGTATTTACAGGGATATGGGTGTGTGTGTGGGCGCGCGCGCGCGTGAAACTTATGTGTATCCCGCTGGTGTGTGGATCTTAATCCCTGTTTTGTAACTCGTAATACTAATAAGAAGAAAAAAGGAAATTCTATTTAGAATATTATAAAATCTCATATACACAAGCATGTGTTCTTTCAATATAAAACATAATGCTTTAAGCTAATTAAACGCTAAACTTGAGATAAGGGCATTTAGTTCTTCGTTTCATCCTTATTACGAATGCGGTTATAGGGTACCACCAACATGGCCGACCTGAAAAAGGGTTGAAACAAGGGGCAGTTGATGATTGGATAGGGTGGGTAAAGTTTGCTTAATAGAGAGGGGCAAACTCCAAGGGTGGAGGTGGGGGGTCCGTCCATTTGTCAACAGGGAGGGGTATACTTGTTATTCTGCATTTATCTATAGCTAAATGGCCACTGAGACATGCATCATACTGTCTCTATGAACATCATGTGATCTAAGAACCCTAGGGGTCCTTTGAGGAACATCCCCAATGACTCTTCCTTGAATATAATCTTACAACTAAACAAAGAAAATCTGGTGACAATGAGCGATGCCCATTTTTTTGTCATCAACATGAAGTGTGTTTGCCTGCGACATGCTTCCATGCATTGCAAATGTTCTCTTGGGTCCACCACGATGGTTTGCCAAAGTTCTGCTTTGATGTCTAATCAAACATCACGCTACAGTAGGCAATTTCAGTGAGAATTTTTTTTTATGAGAAAACTACCATTGTAAGTGGTATCACTCAGCGAGCCTTATTATTTTCATTTATATTAAACAAACACTTTGATATTTTCATTTTTGCTGCACAAAACTAAGTATATGTACTGTAATAAATACTAGCCAAAGTGAAAATATCATAATCAAATACTAATACAATTTATCAAAATTTTTGAGAACCAAATTAATATATTAAAATGCCAACCTCAAGTAGTCTGATCGGGAAAAAACCTATGAGCTTTATCCATGGGAATGCCAAATACGTTTCCTCATGGTTCTTATATTAAATATCATGATATTGAGATGGCAGACTTACTTGCTTTGGCATATTGGCTCTAGGACTCATATATGGACCAAAATATAGTATGAGCATAGTTTAGGATGGAGGTGGAACAAGAAAAAATTAATTAATTAGAATTATTTAAAATAGCATCACATATTTTGTCTTTTATAAATTAATAATATTATTGTTATAATTTATCATGTTCTTCAGTATTAAATAAGTAGAGTTTCACTAGCATGTAAAATTCAAACCTTCAAAGTTTTAGATTTGTAACCCCACAATTTCTCTTAAACTCAAATTATACGAGAATGAGAAATATTAATCCAAACCATGCATGGTTCATCACATTTGATTCATATCTTTATCTATTACTTTCATTTCAAATTTGATGATCATGTTGATTGCAATAATTCATTATTTTGGTTTTGATATTAATATTATACAAATTGATAAAATTGATCATTTATCATACTTGGTCATAATATTTTAAATACATTCAAAGATATATTTACTTTTATAATTGTAATCACATCATTTAAAAGTAATTATTTTTTGTTATAATAATCATAATGAATACAAATGATGTCTGCATACACTTAAATAATAGTTATAATTACCATTTTCATACCAAATATAAAATATCAAAGCAATAAAAAATAAAGATGACCATATTTTAGGAGTTTTGTACGGAAATAATATATTTAAAATAAAAAATCCGAAAATTAAGGCCGGTTTTAAAAATATGCCCAAACTAGTGTATCTGGAAATAGGGTGGCAATACCCGTCGTTGTGAATGGCGGCCATTGTCACGCTGTTGATTTTTTAAAATTAGAGAATGGCGTTATGAATACAGGCTATTAAAAACATCATTATTGTTATCTCAGCTCGCTCATCGCCTCTAGCCCCTCGCCTCTAGCCCCTCGCCTCTAGCCCCTCGCCCCTCTACCCTTGCCTGTCTCCCCTCTCCCCTCTATCCTTGCCCATCTCCCCTCACCCGTCTGCCCTCACCTCTCACCCCTCTCCCCCCGACCATCCCCAGAAGCTCTAACGTGGAGCTCCACGAGGGAGCTCGTCGAGCTCGAAGTGGAGCTCACTAGAGCTCGATGAGCTCCACAAACTCGAAGTGGAGTTAGACGGAGCTCCTCGAGCTCCACGATGGAGCTCCAAAAGCTCCATCGTCGAGATCCAGCGAGTTCCACTTCGAGCTCACTGGAGCTCGATGGAGCTCCATGAAAGAGCTCATCGAGCTCTAGTGAGATCCTTTGTGGAGCTCGTTGGAGCTCCATCGTGGGGCTCAATGGAGCTCCTCGAGTTCCAAGTCGAGCTCACTTGAGCTCTACGGAGATTTATGAAAGAGCTCATCGAGCTCTAGCGACTTTGACGTGGAGCTCGAGGAGCTCCGTCGAGCTCCACAATAGTGTTCCACTTCGAGCTTGCTGGAGCTCCACGATACCCACGTCGAGCTCACTGGAGCTCCTCTAGCTCGCAGGTGCTCCTCAAGCTCCATCGCAGAGCTCGATTGAACTCCACGAGAGAGCTCTTCGAGTTCTAGTGAGCTCCACTTCGAGCTCACTGGAGCTCGATGAGATCCTTCATGGAGCTCGTCGAGTTCTGCCGAGTTCCACAATGAAGCTCCATGTCAAGCTCACTGGAGCTCGACGGAGCTCTACGAAGGAGCTTCTGGAGATGGGAAAAGCAGAGCGAGAGGTGAGGGTGGATAGGCAAGGGGAGACGAGCTAGGGTAGAGATGCGAGTGGCGAGGGGCGAGGGGCAAGGGACAGGGGGCAAGCAGCGATAATGATAATTGTGTTTTCAATATCCGGCATTTACAATGCCGACCTCTGATTTTAAAAAATCAATAGCTTAGCAATGACCGTCGTTCACAATGACAGGCATTGTCATACTGGTTCCAGACGCACTAGTTTGGGCATATTTTAAAAACCTGCCTTAAATTTTAGATTTTAGATTTTAAATATATTATTTCCGTACAAAACTAATATTTTAGATTTTAATGCCAGATGCATTTTAAAATAAAAGCTTATTAATTTATTTATTGCTACTTTTTGTTCTACTAATTATTTAAAATTAAAGATGAAATAATATTTTCTTCTTTAAAAAATACTATCCCACGTTAATAAGTAAACAACTGATAGTAATTAATCAACACAAAAACTTCCTAATAATATTACGATCATAAGTTCAAGCATTTATTTAATCATTATTGTTATATTATTAATGTCTTATCTAAGTAGATTCTTGCGTATCTTTTTCTTGACATTTGATGTGTTAAGCCTCATAAGGCAAATTAGCAATTAATATTTTTTGCATAATACAAATATTTTGTCATTTTTTTTCCATCCATCACAATTTTTTCATCATACATTAAAAGATGTGAAGCTTGTAAAGTGATCATTTGAAATAATATTTTATCAATTTATCTATGTTGAATACAAAATACTCAATATCTCCCACTCTAATTGCTCTGACAACAACACCTATCTCAATATATTATTGTCAAATGTGGAGTAACGTTTCACAACTCCATCTAAATCTTTATCTTTATTTTCATTATATAGACCGGTAAGTCATTGTTATCTAATATTTGTTAATGAAATATAATTGATAGTGTTGTAATGATTGCATCTTCTTCTTAATACTCAATTTTACTTTAAGTAATTTAAATCATTCAAGTGTTGATATTGTAATATATGTATTTTTTTATTTTTTTATTATTCTACTTATTATTATTATTATTATTCTACTACTACTACTACTTCTTCTTCTTCTACTACTACTACTTCTTCTTCTTCTTCTTCTACTTCTTCTTCTTCTTCTTCTTCTTCTACTTCTTCTTCTTCTACTACTACTACTTCTTCTTCCTCCTCTCCTTCTTCCTCCTCTCTTTCTTCCTCCTCTCCTTCTTCCTCCTCTCCTTCTTCCTCCTCTCCTTCTTCCTCCTCTCCTTCTTCCTCCTCTCCTTCTTCCTCCTCTCCTTCTTCCTCCTCTCCTTCTTCCTCCTCTCCTTCTTCCTCCTCTCCTTCTTCCTCCTCTCCTTCTTCCTCCTCTTCTTCTTCCTCCTCTCCTTCTTCCTCCTCTCCTTCTTCCTCCTCTCCTTCTTCCTCCTCTCCTTCTTCCTCCTCTCCTTCTTCCTCCTCTTCTTCTTCTTCCTCTCTTCTTCTTCCTCCTCTTCTTCTCCCTCCTCTTCTTCTTCCTCTTCTTCTTCTTCCTCCTCTTCTTCTTCCTCCTCTTCTTCTTCCTCCTCTTCTTCTTCCTCCTCTTCTTCTTCCTCCTCTTCTTCTTCCTCTTCTTCTTCCTCTTCTTCTTCCTCTTCTTCTTCTTCTTCTTTTCCTTTAAGAATATTCTAGTGACAAATATAAAATATCTTCTTTGTTCAAAATCTAACAAGTTATGTCAAATTTATAAGATTAGGCTAATTAAATGAATATTATAGTGATTATAAGACAATATATGTGAATTATTTTAAATAGAATTAAATATTATTAATTTCATAACAATATAAGTTATTTGTCATGATTGTAATGTTAAAAAAATCAATTTTTAATCTTCTCCAAATTGTTTTTTTTTAACTAAATGAGTATGTAAATGACTAAATTTTTTATTAAAATTTTAAAAATATAATATGTTTTTTGTATACATAAATTATTCTAAACCTCTGACATTAGAAATATTTTTGTTGTTTACTTTTTTGAGCATTCTCCAATTTTGTTTATAACATGAAGCACCTGCACCACTTATCAAGTTTGACACATATATAATAACATTGTAAATATGGAGCTGAAATTCCAAGTGTAGCCCAACATTTAGTTCCATCATAGATTTTAATAATAAATAAAAAGTGCAAATAATTAAATTTTGTAAAGTAAATATAAAATTCTATCAATTAAATTAATCAGAATTTGAATAACTAACACAATAGTATTGTTTGTCATTGATGTACCACAAGTCATTGATATAATTATTGCCATTTCCATAAATATATTTTTTATTATCATTTTATTATTATATTTTGATTATTAATTTCATGAAAAGTTGATTCTGCTTATGATCATAAATGTGTGACTTCATAGTAGAATTCAAACTAAATGGAGCAGTATTTCAAATTATCTTTAATCACACATCATTAGTAGAATGATAATGAATCAAATCGAGTGATGAGTCTGACTGATAATTATGTTTTATTAATCATGAATATGTGATATTAAGTTAATTCATAGTACATGTTACAGAACAATATACTAGGTTGACCAATTATAAAAAAATTATATGTATTAAATATCATATTTAGATATCAATATGGTGATGTTTTTAGTCCTCAAACTTGAAGCCATCATGAAGTCTATATTTTGACTTAATTCAAAATCATCAATAAAAGAGAAGTAATATAGCATGTAGTTTTATATAGAATAATATGGGGGGAATTATGTTTTTGGGGTACTCCCCTATAAATTTTTTAAAATTAGAAACTACACTTTTAATATTTGAAAAAAAAGTCACAAAAATATAAAAAAATTAAAAATAAAAGCACTCGAATTCATAAGCCCTAAACTACACTCACCCCTCTCCCCTACTCCCCCCAGAGAGTAAATTTTCTAGCCTAATAATGTATCATTCCTTGATTAGATTATTATTACAAGCTAGGGGAGTCTTGATGAATGATAATAGTGTTGAATGGTACATGAGGGTGAGGGTGTTCACTTAACATTGTTGGGCAATAAAAGAGATCTTGAAGCAAACAAAAAAAAAAGAAAGAAGTTGATTCTCAAAAGAAAAGAATTGAAGGATATTTGACAAGAAGGATCTTCTTTTCCCAAAGCAAACACAGAAGCTATGGAAAGAAGAGAAATAATATAAGAAGAAGTGGAAGCCGCCTATATTGAGTATTCTCCAGCTGCATAAGAAGGTATGATGTGTGCTTTTTTTCATGTTTCCAAAAATATTTAGTTAGAATCCAAAATGCAAAAGGAACACCTAAAAAGTGAGATCCAATACCTTCGTACAACAATAACGAAACAAGTTGAAAAATTAGATGCGATATGATAAGTACATCTCCAAAATAAAGAGATGTTATTTGTTGCAACCCAAAAGAACATTGAAAATGAGATTTGCAAACTCTTGGAAGAATGGATAAAATAAGTTGAGGCAAAATTGATAGGGAGTGCTGAATTATTTAGAACCTTTATGAGATCATCATAATAGAATAGAAAAAAATAGTGGCAATGAGAGACAAACTAATTGAAGGTGTACACAATATCAAGAGAATTGGTAGATTGATGAATTGGTAAAATGCATTATGAACCATAAAAAATTATATTTTGCAAACAAATCTTTTGAAGGCTCATTAAACTCCATTGAGAAAAGATAGAGATATTGTATAATATTCTATTGAAGATATTGGATTGAGAAGTAATCAACAAAGGATATTCAATGAGATAGCCCACTTTTTTGCCACCATTGAGCACTCTAGGGTAGATTTTGCCTCAATGAATTTTGTTCTTAAAGGAAAGTCATACCATCGATCTTCCTAAACCCACCAAATTTATAATTTGTATCCATTAACCCACCAAAGATTATATGCATTTCATAAAAACACGAAGGAATGGTAAACGAAAGTTACATCTGGTAGATCGATTCATCAAACCTTTAAAGTGTGCATCTTGGTTTATTCGGATTTTCAAATGTGCTGCCTTTTTGAAAAAAATGACCACCCTCAACAAGTATCCACACACAAACAAATAATGAATGATCTTGTTGAATGCTAGTTTAGATTCATTTTCTCAAAACAAAAGGGTTTCTCTCTATTTTATAAAAGATGACTACTTACATCAAATATGTCTTACATACACACACACACACACACACACAAGTCTTCTAGGGTTTTATTCATAAATGAATTTTATTATATACATATATAACTCTATTAAATAATAAAAACTTAAATTCAAATCTTTAAAACCACCTTTCAAATGAATGTTTTCATTTAAACTTAAGTTTAATATAACAAATTATTTATTTATTTAAATCATGAATTTAAACTTTCTCATAATTAAATTTAAATTTAAATAATAACTAATTATTATTTGTGACTTAAAATAATCTCATCATTTTAAATTACTTAGAGAGTGAAAAACTATAACCATTATTATTTGTTCTTAATGTGCAACCCAATAGGTTCAATTAACATTAGTAGTATGACTAAATCATATTTTGATCCAACAAGTCATAAGTGGCCTCTAGCAAAATATTATGATTACCCAAGTTAAATGAAAAGCTTATGATCTAAGACAACCTTAATATAGCTAATGACATAATATTTCTGTCTCATGATATGTTGACAGAATATAAGGCATAGATAGAGTCAACATTATATCATTCTATCTTTAATTATATGAAACCCAATTAGACTGACTAAATAAATAATATTAATCTCCATCAATTCATTTGAGCACTACCATGTGTTTCTCAATCTTAATTATTGAGGGGACCCAGAGATAACTATCTTATAATAAGAGGGATAAATTTCATCTTAATCGATCATATCTCACTATATAATTCTTATTATGTTCAAGTATAACATTTATAGTCATCTGATAAAAGATAATATTTTATTATATCAAAACATAATATTCATTATGTTGAGATCTATAGCGATCTCAGGTCAAATGATTTAATAACATAACTATTGATTTTAACTTATGTCTTTAATCCATGTATTAATCTCAAGACAAATTTTTCCAATATTTGTTTCAATAAATAGATATAAATTTAATGTATATCTCATACACATATTCATTTCATGAATATCAATTAAACTTTATACTAATCTTAATTCATTGTTATTCCCATAATAATAACTAATTTGGCACATTTAGAATAATTAATAATATTATTCAAGGATATATATATAATAAACATGCAAATAATAATAATAATTAATTCTCACAAATAGTCAAAATACCATATCCATACAATAAGCCTAGAGTATTATTACTAACAATCTCCCACTTGCGTTAGGCTGATTCATCAATGTATCTAATACCTATGAACCTAGCATGATGATCATGCTTTGTTTGTGGTAGAGGCTTAGTTAATGGATCTACAACATTATTATCTATTAGAACTCTACATATCATAACATCACCTCTCTCAGTGATTTCTCGAATGAGATGATAATGCCTAAGAATATGTTTAGATCACTGATGTGATCTAGGTTCCTTTGCTTGTGCAATAACACCATTATTGTCACAATAAATATCAATAGGATATATAATGCTAGGAATCACTTCAAGGTTAGTAATGAACTTCTTGATCCAAACTACTTCCTTTGCTGCATTAGATGCTACAATGTATTCAGCTTCAGTTATAGAATCGGAAACAATGTTTTGCTTTGAACTTTTCCATCTAATTGCACCACCATTTAAACAAAACATATATCCCAACTACAATCGGATATCATCTTTGTCAAATTAGAAACTTGCATCTGTGTAACCATTTACAACCTGATCATCTTCAAATCTTCCATACACCAAGAACATATCTTTAGACCTTTTCAGATACTTAAGAATATTTTTAACAGATGTCTAGTGACTCTCACTGGGATCTAACTAGTATCTACTCATTATGCTTTAAGCATAAGATACATCTGGTCTAGTACACAACATGACATACATGATAGATCCTATTGCTGAGACATAAAGAATCTTAATCATCTACTCTCGCTCATCTTTAGTGTTAAGACACTAAGATTTTCTAAGAGGAATATACCATGAGACATGGGCAAGTATCCTCTCTTGGAATCTTGCATACTGAACCATTTTAGTACTTTGTCTATGTAAGATCTTTGACTTAGACCAATCATCCTCTTATATCTATCTCTATAAATCTTTATCCCTATGATATAGGCAGCTTCGCCTAAGTCTTTTATTGAGAAATACTTTCCTAACCAAGACTTAACATTCTGCAAGGTAGGATATCATTCACAATGAGTAAAATGTCATCAACATATAAGACCAAATATACAATTATACTCCGACTAATTTTCTTATAAACACAAGGCTCATCTTCATTTTTGACAAATCCAAACCCATTGACTGATTCATCAAAATAAAGATGTCAACTCCAAGAAGTCCGCTTTAAACCATAAATAGATCTTTGAAACTTGCATACTTTACCAGAATTCTTAGGTTGTATAAAAATCTCAGGTTGTGTTATGTACACATCCTCAAGTAAGTTTTGATTAAGAAACATAGTTTTAACATCCATTTTTCAAATCTCATAATCATAATATTCAGTAATTGCAATAAGAATTCTGATAGACTTAAGCATAGCTACAAATAAAAAAGTTTCATCATATTCTATACCATGAGTTTGTTTGAAATCTTTTGCAACTAGCCTAGCTTTGTAAGTATGCACTTTTTCATCCATGTTAGTTTTCTTTTTAAAAGCATATTTGCACCCAATGGTCTTTATACCTTCAGGTGGGTCAATTAAGGTCCATACCTGATTATCCTACATAGATTGAATTTCAGATTTCATGGCCTCTAACTATTTCTCAGATTCTAAATCCAACTTAGAATTTTGATAGGTTGTGGGTTCATTTTGATCTACTAACAATACATCATTGTTATCAGTCACAATAAATTCATATCTCTCATGCTCATGACATATTTTATCAGATTTACATGAATTTTGTGCTATAGGAGATGTGTTAGGAATAGTATGTTGACTATGAGTATCCACGGGCAATTCAGTGTTATCTTGTGGTTTTCAAACTTCTTCAAGTTGTACCTTACTCCCAATTGGTTCCTTTAAAAATAAAGTGACTTTCTAAAAAGGCAATATACTGAGCAACAAATACTTTGTTCTCTAAGCGATTATAAAAGTAGTATCCATTTGTCATTTTGGATGTCCCACAAAAGATATTTATTAGATTTGGGTTCTAGCTTATTTGAAACTTAATATTTTACATAAGTCTCACAACCCCAAATCTTAAAAAAAGACAAACTAGGTCTTTTACTAGTTCATATCTCATATAGTGTCTTTTCAACTACTTTGGATAGAACTTGATTTAGTGCGAATGCAGTTGTTTCAAGTGCATAACCCAAAAAGGTAAATGAAAGATCTATTGGACTCATCATAGATCGAACCATATCTAATAAGATTTGATTCCTCCTCACAGACACACCATTCCATTGTGGTGTTCCAGGGGAGTTAATTGTGAAATGATTCCATAAGTTCTAAGATGGTCATCAAATTCTTGGCTCAAATATTTTCCACCTTGATCAGATCAAAGTGTCATGATTGTCTTGCCAAGTTAGTTTTGTACTTCATTTTGAAAAGATTTGAATATTTCAAATGATTCAGATTTTTGTCTCATCAAGTAGACATGACCATATCTGCTGAAGTCATCAGTAAATGTAATGAAGTACTTGTAACCTCTTCTAGCATTTGAACTTAATGGTCCACATACATCTCTATGTATGAGATCCAATAATTCATTAACTCTTTCACTGTGTCCAGTAAATGGATCCTTTGTCATCTTACCCAATAGACAAGATTCACATTTCACATATAATTTAAAATCAAAAAACTTCAAAGGTCCAACTTGATGGAGTTTTGAGTTATGTTTCTCATTTATATGACCAAGACAATATTTCCAAAGATAGGTTGAATTTAAATCATTTGATTTAAATTTTTTAGTAGTTATGTTATAGATATGATAATCATTAGATTTTGAATGTTCATATTTCATAACATAATGGCCTTCCTGAAAAAAGGTATTTGTATAGAACATGTCTTTATGAAAAATAGAACAGTTATTATTCTTAATAATAAAAGAAAAACCATCATTATCCAAAGAAGAAATTTAAATAATATTTTTACACATTGTAGGAACATAATAACAATTGTTCAAAACTAACAAAAGTCCACTATGCAAAGTAAGTTCATAACTTCCTAAAACCAAAGCAGCAACTTTTGCTTCATTGCCTACTCGTAGATCAACTTTGCCCTTCTTCAATTGTTTACTCCTTTTAAATCCATGTACATTTGTACAAATGTATAATCCACATCCAGTATCTAATATCCAGGAACTAGAAGAAAAAAAATTAATTTGTATAACATAAATACGCAAAAATTAGTCTCACTGGTCTTCTTCTTCTTTAGATCCTCTAAATACAGCTTGTAGTTTCTCTCCCAATGGTCAGGTTCATTGCAAACGAAAAAAACACCCTCTTTTGGGACTTTAGCCATGGGTTCAATTTTGGGTTTGGGTTGAGCATTAGACTTTCCTTTGCCCTTGCCCTTGATCTTGATCTTGAAGCCCTTTCTATTTTGAACAATTAGAACATGGACCAGGCTTGGATTTAACATTCTGCTCAGTATTTTTAAGCATCATATGCAACTTAGAAATAGGTTTTTTTATTTCATTCATATTATAGTTCATGACAAATCGGCCATAATTATCAGGAAGTGAATTCAGGATCAAATCAGTTGTCACTTCTTGGTTTAATGAAAAACCAATCCTATCAAGGTGTTCAATATAGTCTTTTATTTTTAGAACATGAGCACTAACTGAAGCACCATCAGCCATCTTGCAAGAATGTAGTACCTTGGTAGTCTCATACCTTTCTTGCCTTGCTTGTTGCTGGAACATTTTCTTAAGATTGAAGATCATATTATAAGCTTCCATATTTTCCATATCCTTCTGATGTTTAGAATTCATGGTAGCTAGCATCAAGCATGCAATATCAATAGAGTCATTATGATGCTTCTCATAAGCATTCTTATCATCTCTAGGAACATTATCAACTGATTCTTTATTGAGAGGTTCATCCAGGACATAAAGGTTCCTTTCTTGTTTGAGAATATTTCTCAAATTTTGAAACCTGTCAAGAAAGTTAGTCCCAGTAAGTTTATCCTTCTAAAGGACTTATCGTAGTGATATAGTAGAATTATTGTTATTTTTTTGGCCATCTACAATGAATGTAAAGTTTGATAAGTATTTCGATTATGAAAATTTCTCACTAAATTAATAACCCTCAAGAATAATCATATTAATCTAGTGAGCTAAGATCCATATTTTACTTAATATTAAGTCAGGTTTGGCATGACACTTAAACTTAAGTTATTTAGGTTGGTAACTCTTACCAATTATATCTCATGCAATTCTTAGATATTTATAAGATTTTTACATCATATGTCCCGGCATATTTGAATCCAATTTAATGTCATTAGGCTCAAAACTATTTTGATAACCTAATAAAGTTAAACCATTTTTAAACATATGGGTAGCACCATTACTCATCTTGTCTCACTAATGTCACATATTGTATTTCTACTTTGGTAGAACCCACATTAAAGTGATAAAAGGTTTGAAAAGTATTTAAATATGGATAGCATGTTAACTTTAAATATTATGTGAGAGATCTTGATTGATTTTAATTTTTAATTAATAGATTTCATCATATATCTTGTATTACATAATCATATAACATCATATATTATATCTCATACATGCATATAATTAGTGTGTCATAGTATGCCCTTAATCTAGATTGATCTCCACAAGCCAATATAAAGATCAATGGTCATTCCTAGGTAGTATATATCTTGCAATAAGCAGCTCTATGAAGTTGATTTGACCACCAACTTGTGCATAGAAACTTAGCTCCTTCATCATCATGGTTAGATTGCATGACTTCAAATGGCTTGCATTGTCTCTCTTGTTTTGACAATAATTAAAAAAATTATAATAAAATAAAATGACATGCAAGCCATATTTAATAATTACAACCCTTGAAAATAATAATAATAATAATCTATCAAACACATTGGTTAAAAAGGCCATACTGTGTACAATGTGAAGCAACATAACATGCAAAGCTGTGTATTTAAAACCAATTAATTTTATAAGGTGTTATGTAGAACTGTTATGGTGGTTCCACTAGCCGGTTAGTGGGTGAGGTCAAGGGGGGCCGCCCTCATGGAGTCGGGGGTAGCACCCTAGGAAAAAAAATTAAATTTTCAATGATCTCATAAATAAATTTTCATTGATTTCATCAATAAATTTTCATTAATATCATCAATTTTCATTGATCTCATCAATAAATTTTGATTAATCTTATCAATAAATTTTCATTAATCACATCAATAAATTTTTATTGATTTTATCAATAAATTTTTATTGATTTTATCAATAAATTTAAAATAAGCTGAAAGCCATCAAAATCATATTAAAACAACATATTATATAATCTCATTACACATAGGACATATTTTGGCACCACCATAAACAATCACTGATAAATCAAAATTGATATATGAATTTAGTCCATATATTAATCTGATTAAGACAAAGCTAGGATCATATATCATGCTATTAAACACTTTAATGGCAATATCCCATTCAGATTCTCAATCATACTAACGAGTCCTTTAGGTTTCAAATTTAATCAATTAATACTTTAACAAAACTTATTAACTATGTCATTCACACAAACCATAATATCACATATATTTTAAAAATACAAATCATGCCAGAATCATATACATCACATACATATGATCAAGTATGGCATTATCGATTTCCATGAAAACACAAGGTCCTCTGATACCATTATTGGGTTTCAGGCAGAATATCCAATCTAATTGGAAAATAAACGTAGCAGAATTTATAATTTTTATTCCTTAACTCACCAAGGATCACATGTGTTTCATAAAAAAACACGAAGGAAGGGTAAACGAAACTTACCTCTTGTAGATCGATTCGTTAAGCCTTCAAAGTATGCGTCTTAATTTATTCGAATTTTCAAAGATGCTGCCTTTCTGAAAAAATAACCATGCTCTATAAGTATTTACACACGAACAAATAATGAATAATCTTGTTGAATGCTAGTTCAAATTCATCTTCTCAAAACGAAAGGGTTTCTCTTTGTTTTATAAAAGATAACTACTTGTATCAAATATGTCTCACGCACGTATATACACGTCTACTAGGGTTTTAGTCATAAATAAATTTAATTATATATTTAAAACTCTTTTAAATAATAATAACTTAAATTCAAGTCCTTAAAACCCTTTTTCAAATGAATGTAGTATTTAAAACTCAAGTTCAATGTAATAAATTTAATTATTTATTTAAACCACAAATTTAAACTTTCTCAAAATTAAATTTAAATTTAAATAATAACTATTTGTTATTTATGATTTAAAATAATCTCATCATTTTAAATTACTATAGAGAGTGAAAAACCATGACCATTATTATTCGTTCTTAATATGCTACCCTATAATTTCAATTAACATTGGTAGTAGGACTAAATCATATTTTGATCCTACAAGTCATAAGTGGCCTTTATCAATATAATCTTTTTGTCTCATGATATGTTGATAGAATATAAGTCATAAACAAAGTCAACCTTATATCATTCTACCTTTGATTACTCAAAACCCAATTAGATTGACTAAATAAATAATACTTCATCAATTCATTTGAGCACGACCATGTATTTCTCAGTCTTAATTGTTGAGGGGACCCAGAGATACATTTCTTATAATAAGAGGGACAAATTTCATATGAATCACTCATATCTCACTACATAATTTTTATTATGTTTAAGTATAACATTTATAGTCATCTGATTAAAGATAATATTTAATTATATTAAAAATACAATGTTTCTTATGTTGAGAACTATAGCGATCTCAGGTCAGAGGATTTTATAAAATAACTATTAGAGATTAACTTATGACTTTAATCCATGTATTAGTCTCAAGACGAGTCTGTCCAATATTTATTCTCAACAAATAAATATACATTTTATATGTATCTCATACACATATTCATCCTATGAATATCAATCAAACTTTATACTAATCTTAATTTAATGTTATTCCCATAATAATAATCAATTAGAGACACTTAGAATAATTAATAATATTATTTAATAATATTATATATAATAAACCTGCAAATCATAATAATAATTAATTCTCATAAATAATCAAAATATCATGTCCATACAATAGGCTTAGAGCACTATTACTAACACTAATATCATGACCATTTGAAGTGTTGTAGTGATATGATAAATGAGAAAAACTAATTCCAAAGTTATAATCATTTTCAGTATCATGACTTTATGTTATAAAGATAATAAACCCAAGTCACGAATTCTTTCTAATCTTATTACTTAATATTATAGAAAGATTGGAATACGTTCTAAAAGACATGACCACTTTCTAGAGTCATGACCTTGAGCTCATGAGGTCTAAGATTTGTGTACTTTTGTCTATGTGATATATAAATATTTTTGACATTAATAAATATATTTGATTTATATTGAAGAATGTAAATTACTAAATATAGTAATTAAATAGAACTTGAATTAGGGATTTAACTATTTGTGGGTTTGTATGAGTTTTCATAGTGGATGGTGATAGGTAAACCATGAGGCTCATTCATGCATATAGAGGAAAAAAGTGATAGCTCTTTTGACCATGATAAGTGAAACAAACATACTTATTAAAACTCAAAATTTTGGTATGTTAACTATTACAAGTATGACATTCACATAAAGCTGAGAGCATAAATAATTTTTCATGTCATTCCATTATACATGTTTTATAATAACTTGTTCTCGATTATGGTGGGTATTTTATAGAACATTATTTTAAGGGTTTTACCTTTGGTGTGTGAGTGCATCATCATTATAAAGGATTGTGATAGGAAATCCATATGATGTCCATGAGTATATTGTGAGTCACAAGGTGGTGAAAAGTCCTTTAAGTTTCTTTCACTCATATGATTCATATCGATGAAACTTAAGGGAAGCACATGTTAATTATATGAATATAGCTTTTACAAAGCCAAAAGTATAAATCATATAATATACATCAATTCTTAATCTTTATAATACTTAAGGCTAGAGAATAAGAATAAATATTGAAGAAATAATCAAGGAAAGTTGATAAGTTGTTTAAAAGGAATGTGCTTATAAATGACTCTTGATAACGTATGATTTATTATATTGGTGGAAAAGTTCTGAGGGAATAGCTATGAGGAGATCATTATTGAGATAGACTTAATGGTGATAACCATCTTGTATATCATTGGGGAAAAGAGCCATTGTATAATAACCCAACCTTCATTATATGTCTAAACTCAATATAATTCGAATTATTTGAACATGCATCACATAAATTAAATGGACAAGCCATTAGGTCTAAGATTCATATCAAAATCTATAAATACATTATTTACTAAAATTATATTGTCTCACTTTTAGTTAACGAAAATGCTAATATAATTCATGTCAGATCAATACCCTAAAAATTCTTTTTATTATTTGTATGTCTCATATATTTGTGGATCTATATTAATGAGATACTCTTTCTAATAAAATTTTTGAATATTGTCTAACCAATAAAATTGGATAGCATAACAAAGGTGTAACAGATATCTAATTTACAATGAGGTTAGATGCTCTTACCCAAGGGTCATTAATTGAATCTCTAGAGATGTCACATCATATATGCTCTCTAGGGTGTTAGTTCACTCTATCATGTTGTTGGGAAGAGAGCCTTAGGCAAGGTTAGATAGTTGTCATAAATTTGCTTGTTACATGAGGACGAAGAAAAAGAAAATGAGAGAACTTTGATTGAATTTCATTATCTTCCACATTTATACTTAGGTCACCTTGCATTATTTTAAGTATGAAGTCAAAGCTTTTAGAAGAAAGTCATAAGTTAGGCATTCATCTCTTCAACTTGAGGTAATGACTCTAGAAAATGGTCAAAACTCTAGTCTATAACTAATATCTTTTTGTAACACAAGGTCATGGTATTGGAAATGAGCATGATTTTGCCTAATTGTCTCTATAGCATAAAGTTGCAGCATTATGAAGTGATTGTAGCTTTATGTCTTTTTCATCTTGTCATCCATAAAAGGTCATGGCATTAGGATATGGACATAGTGTGGCGAAAAGCTTCAAATTTATTATATTTCCATGGGGCCATATAGAAGCTATGACATTGTCAATGGTCTTACTTGAGTTTTCTATGGATGCAACACCAAAAAATAGTCTTGACACTAAGAATGTCTCTTGTGTATTGGTCATGGCTTCAACATTGGAAAATGGCCATGACACAAATTTTCTTTAAGTATCTCAAGTGTCTATGACAATCTTGGTGATCACAACATTGGTCTCCTCTTCTCTCATATTTGTTGTGAAGATATTATGACATTAGTAATTAACTCAAGCATATAATTCATGACTATGTATTTCTTTGAGGATAATTGTCATGACCTTGAAAATGACCATATTTGAGTAATGTCCTCCATAATATTTAGTGTCCCAAATATCATAGTTTAAAATAATTATTATAGTTTTGGCCTAAATAGTTATGACTTTATAATTTTCTATATCTTTGTAAAAATATTATAGCTTTGACTTGAGAATACCAAACCATATTATAGTTAAAGTTATGGCATTTTAATTTTGGTCATGATCTTGAGCACAAGTATTGTACTTGATTGTTACGATGTAAAATTAATGTCACAACTATTTAAATTTTCCAAAATAAGTATGGCTATAACTCCATGATAATATTGTAGCCACTAAGAATGTATCATATAGTAGAAAGTTTGTACTAATGAGTTGGTAGGATCATGACATACATGAATTTCTCTGATCAATTAGGTAAAATTTTGGCTATGAATGGATACAAAATTATGCAAGACTAAATATTCTACTCACTCTACTAAACACCTTTAAAAGATTAATGATTTCATGACTATTCATCAAAATTCACCAAAATACCAAAATCATGAAATCAACCCATATTATCTTTATTTTCATATCTACACATTATCATAAATCACAAAAATATTTAAGAACGTTCATTAGTTTGAATACCAAACATAGACCTCCTAGTCTTAGGGAATGAAAAATTCAACTTTAGAGTTTGATCGTTATCATGACTTTACTTGTATCATGAAGGAAGATGAAGAATAATGAGAAATTACTTTAAAATTTTCTATCTTCTACTTATATACTCAGGAGATTCTATATTCTTCAAAGTAAGAAGGCATGACTTTCAAAAAAAAATTCATGACGTTGGTCTTCATCTTTTAAGCTTGAGGTCACAGCTCTATAAGATAGTCATGACTCTAGACTGTATCCTAATTTTTCTATGACACAAAGTCGTGGCACTGAAAATGACCATGACTTAGGCCTAATATCTATGTAAAATGAAGATATAAAATTGTGAAGTGGCCATGGCTTCAAATATTTATTTTCTTGTCTTTAATAAATAGTTGTGACATTGAGAAATAGTTACAAGATGGTAAAGGGCTTCTCATATTGATATATTATTACGACATTATAATAAAGATATTATATTAGCATTAATCTTTCTTGATGATTATATGGTCATGCTACTAGGAAATAGGTATGACACTAAGAAGGTTTTATATATTTTATGGTTGTGGTGACGGAAAATGGTTAGGATACAAAATTTACTCTTATATGTCTTCATGTGTCTGTGAAGCTATACATGGTCATTTCACTAGCCTTCTCTTCTTTCATATATTGTGTTGCTGCAGCTCTAAATGAATGTTGTGACACTAGCAAGTAGCTTGAGTTTAAAAGTCACAATTTTATCTTCCTTTTAAGATTAGAGTCATGAACTTGAGAAATGACCATACTTGAGTAATGTATTGTGTTGCTTTTTGTGTCCCAAAAGTTATGTTTCGGAATAATGATCATGGATTTGACCTGATTATTATTAAATATATAAATTTTTTTAGCTAGATAGTCATGAAGATATGATTCTAAATTGAGATTACTAAATTATATTAAAGATAAAATTATGATATTTAGACATAGCCATGACATTGAGCACCAATGAGTTATTTGACTACTATGATATAGAATTAATATCATGGTCATTTAAATGTTATAAGATAGTTATGGCTACTACTAAACACTTCTAAAAGCCTATTAATCTTATGACTATTTATCAAAATTCATCAAAACCCCAAAGTCTTGAAATCAATCCATAATTTTTTCAATCAATGCCTACACGACATCATAAAGTACCAAAAATACATAAGAATATTTTGTAGTTTAAATATTGAATACAAAACAAATTATGAAAAGTCATAATAATACAATTACAAAGTAAAATATAAGAAAAAGAATCATAGACAACCTAGCAATATTTGATTGAAAATGAAGATGATATCAAAATATTTATAATCTAAATACCTTACTAGTATAATATAGTTATCATTACAGGATTGCATATGATGATCCACTAGATGAATTTCAACATATTAATTATTAAAATAGTAAGTAATATCAAGATTTGTACAAAAGATTAAGTTGGAAAATAATTAAAAAGAATAGAAAAATATAAATGAGTTAAAATTCATTAGGTGTAATTTATATGGGTAATTAAAGCTTCACATTACCTCAAATTACACTTGTGATATTAATTTGTAAGAGGGATTACTAATTTTGAGGATTTTACATCACAATCCTCTTAAAATCATATTGAATTTGCTTGCATTATATTTTGGTTAATAGTTTTCAAAACATAATAAATTTAGTGATAATATTCTACTGAATCATATTAGTTTATTAATTAGCAGCTAATCAAAGCAATTCAAAGAGAAAAAATTAAGAATTACTAGGGTTTAAGTGGTCAAATTCATTTCAATGTAATTTAGTTATTCAATCCATAAAATTATAATTTTGCTTCTTACATCTTCCCCACCCAAAAAAAAAGGTTTTGCTATAGTTTCTTTAGATTTGTAACTCTATGAAATGTTTACTAGCTCAAGATATAGGAGGTGAGGAAGATGAAGAGAAGAAAGAGAAAAGGGAAATGATGTAATACTATTAAATTATTCAAAATGCAGAAAAAAAATGATTCAAATCAAAGAACACACCTATTTGGTGTTTTAAATTCTGAATATTCTAGTATATTTGGGTAATTAATGATAATGTGTAGGCGTAGAAAAGTGTGATAATTTGAATAATTTTATGAAATGAGAATTTTAATAGTATTTGTTAACTTTGTGATGATTGGTCCTATTAAATAGTTTTGGCATCCATTCTTAGTTGAAACTATATATAATTAGTTGTGATATTCTTTTTATGTAATGAGTTTACCACCTCGTTAGAATAATAATTTTATTATGTAATATATTCTTTTTGGCTATGATATTATTTTGGAGTCATTGTCATACTTATCTCATAATATTTAATTAGTTGTGATATTAATTTTATCTTGTAGTAACCAAGTATTCCATTGGTACTAAATTCATGGTCATTCTTTAGTGCCATGATTTTATGTTTACCAAATACTTAATATTCACAAGTCTAGAGTCATGGCTATTTCTCAATATCACAACTCTAGGCTATAAAAAGTTAAAGAGCAGATTACTCAAGCATTAGTCATTTTGAAGGCTGTTACTTTTTTCCCTAATGAGAAGGCAAAATCATGGCTATGTCCCATTACCATAACTTTGATATACTAACTAATTACAAAATTCTTAGCTACTTCCCATTGCCATAGCTTTTGGGGTATAGAATGTTCAAGGAACATTCCAAAGTCATGACCACTTTTCAATGCCACTATCTCAAACTCAAGAGATCGAAGACCAAAGTCAAGATATCATTCTAAAGTAATGACTTTCTACTTGGAAAATACTTAAGTATAAAAGCTACATCAAAAGTAAAGAAAATAGAGAGTGTCAACTTTTTCTTCTTCTTCACCTTCAACTGAGTGTAACAAGAATCCCAAATGTAATTTTCATACTTTCTAGGGAATCCAAGAACAAACAAGAGATACAATATCAAAGCTAAATTTTAGAATTGAGGAGCATGACTTTCAAACCCCCCATCTCTATGGTATAATTTTGAAAATTAATTGAAATATGGTGGGGAATTAGGTTTTCAAGCCTACATTCTCAATTTGAGGTCTATGATTTTTGTATTTTGATTTACATGATGTATGAATATATGATTATAAATGCAATATTTGATGTATGTTTTGGAATGGATATTGATGGAATTAGTAATTTTATAGAACTGAAATTAGGGTTTACCTATAGATGAGTTTGTGCATATTATTGTGGTAGATAATAACAAGTAAATCATAGCACTCACTTATGTATAAGGTAGAAAAGAAATGATATTTTTTTATTGAGATGTGCATGACCAACCTATATGAAAAATCCTAAAATTGAGGAATATTAATCATTACAAAAATGATATACTCATAAATCCAAAAATACAAATGATTTTATATGTCAATTTATTGTACATGTCTTCGAAGAACTAATTTTCAATTGATGTGGGTGTTTTATAGAATGTTCTCCTAAGGGTTTTTAATTCATATTAGTTTATAGTTTGTAAGATATTAGAGGATAGAGAATAAGAATGCACATACAAAATAACTATCTAAGGTAGTTAATGAGTTGCTTAAAATATATGGACTTGTGAATGGCTCTCTAGAAGGGATAATCTATTATATCAATGGTAAAATACCAATGAGACAATTATGAGGAGACAATCACTAAGATGAGCTCGATGGTAATAACTACCTTATATGCTAGTAGGGCAAAGGGCTATTCTAATAATAATTCAATCTTCATTCTATGTGCAAACTAATTACAAATCAAACTATTTAAACATAGATCATATGAATGAGAATAAGCAAACCCTAGGACCTATGAGCCTACCAAAATCCTATGTTATCTAATCTACTAGAATAGTATTGTCTTACTATTAGTTGTTTGAATTGCTAATATTGGCCATATGAGATTGATATTTAGATGAAAGTCTTCTTTACTATTTGTATGACCCATATACATATGGATTATTGTTGATAAGAAATTCTCATCAATAAGTTTTTGAGACTTTATCTAACTAATAAAATTGGATAGTGTAATAAAGTCACAGCAATACCTCTCTATTTTCTATTACAAAACATATATATTTGTATAGCTGTAAATTACTTGAAAATAATAAGAAGTATGACCAATATTGAAATTAGGAGATCAAAAAATTTATTTTTGAGATACTATCTAACCGATAAAATTATGTAATAATCACCCTCTATTTTCTATTACAAAACATAGATATTTGTTTAGAGGCAAATTACCCATGAAGCACATCATTAATATGATCATGATATTTTTATAGTTCAAGATGATGATCATTGCAAACTCACCAAATCCAAATCTTAAAATCCTTATTGACATAATCATTATAGAAAGGTGACCAAAAAATTCAACTTTTTTAACCACTTCTTTTTCATCCTCATCATTTGATTATTGAATCCTTCTTAATAATAATTGATAGACTAACAAAAACAAAATTAGTGTAGAATAGAGACCAAAAAATCTTTTAAAACGATACTAAGTTTCAATTATAATTGATAGAACATCTTGAAATGTACAATAATCTCTTTCATATATTAATTATACTTGACATACTTTAATGGAAAGTTGTCTTCAACAAAAAAAAATTGGATATCGATAAAGATATAAAAAATGTGTTTGCCAAAATTATTATTTTCATTCTAACAAAATGCTGAATTATTATTTTCATAATAACAGATATTATGAAACTGAAAATTATTATTATTTTTATATATCAAACATGATTTAAACTCAATGAATGACATAAAACTTTCTAACAAAATAGCTATTAGATATAATCAACAAATATCATCAAAATTCATCAAACAACATCAAATAAACATGAAATAATTTCAAATAAATTTGATTCTCATAATAAATCATTTATGAGAAAATTTTTAAAAACATATTTAATTAATGTTGAATGATATTAAATATTATCAAAATATTTACATGGTATTCACTTTTTTAAAGATGTTTCAATTTCATATATATTCATCAAATTTCTTTGAATTATATTGAAAATTTCAATACCACAACAAAAATATCAAGTAACTTTCTCAATTGTATTTTAACCATCCAAAAAACATTTATCAGAATCCAAAAATATTGAATATTATCAAATTGCATTGACCAATGTTATTTTAATATGGGGGTAGGTGAAAATCACCTTGCCCACATTGGAAAATTGTTTGGAGATTTCCAAACCTTTTCCTATATAAAGGGCTTTTCTATTTCTTTGAAAATCATTCCCATGTATTCCAATTTCTCATTTTCTTTTGAATGTATTTTATTTCCTGATGTAATTTATTGCTTTACTTTTGAATTTTCTATCTTTCAAATTATTGTGGGTTTAGTATTATTTTATAACAGTGGTATCAGAGGAGGTTAGTTAGTAACTTTTGTAGTTAATGCATTTTAGAAAAGTTCTGTCAAAAGAGCGATAAGAGCCTCAAGGTTTGTGGTTTTTAAGAGGGTAATTTCGTCCCTCCACTTACCTGGGAACTTTTTTAGTGTAATAACACAAATTGTTATTATTATTCTCGGTTACTGTTCACTGTAAATGTGAAACATGGCAGCAAAATTTGAAATAGAAAAATTCAATGGAAGTAATTTTTCATTGTGAAAAATGAAAATTAAGGCAATTTTGAGGAAGGATAATTGCTTAGATGCAATTGAAAAAAGGCTCACCGGAATTCCTGACGACAAGTGGAATGAGATGGATAGCAATGCAGTAGCTAACCTGCATTTGGCACTTGCTGATGGAGTATTATCGAGTGTGGCAGAAAAGAATACGGCAAAAGAAATTTGGGATACTCTCACAAGGTTGTACGAGGCAAAGTCACTTCACAACAAGATCTTCTTAAAAAGAAGACTGTACACTTTATGAATGATGGAATCTGTTACGGTAACTGATCATATCAATACTCTGAATACTTTATTTTCGCAACTTACTACGTTGGGTCACAAGATAGAAGAAGTTGAACGTGCTAAGATTTTACTTCAGAGTTTACCTGATTCGTATGATCAACTCGTCATCAATCTAACGAATGGTGCATTGACTGATAGTTTAATTTTTAATAATATTGCCTCTGCCATCTTAGAAGAAGAAAATAGACGTAAAAACAAAGAGGATAGATATGTAAATGCACAACAAATAGATGCTTTGACGATGATACGAGGGAGATCAACGGAGCATGGCCCCAGTGGGAGTCAGAATTATGGTAGATCAAAATCTCGAAGTAAGAAAAATATTAAATATTATAACTGTGGTAAAAAAGGATACTTAAAAAGAGATTGTTGGTTTAAGAAAAGAAATATAGATGATGAGTTATCTAAGACATAAGGGAATGTTGCAAGCATCAATGATGAAGATAGTATTTTGTATAGTGAGGTAACAACAATAGTTGAAAGTAAAAAATAGTTTAGTGATGTATGGTTGCTAGACTCAGGAGCATCGTGGCATATGACTTCTCGGAGAGATTGGTTTCAAAAATATGAACCAATCTCAGGTGGGTCAGTGCACATGGGTGATGATCATACTTTGAAAATTATTGGTGTGGGTACTATCAAAATTAAAATGTTTGATGGTATGATTCGTACCATTCAAGATGTACGACATGTGATTGACTTGAAGAAAAATCTATTGTCTTTGGGACAAATAGATAATCTTGGGTGCAAAACTCATATTGAAAATGGGATGATAAAAATTGTGAGAGGTTCACTCGTGGTAATGAAGGGAGAAAAGATCACGGCAAATTTATTCATGCTTAAAGGAGAAACAGTACAGGAAGCAGATGCATGTGTTGCATCAATTACTAAGGAAGAAGAATCAACAATGATATGTCATCTTAAACTATGTCACATGTCAGAACAATGTTTGAAGATTCTCTCTAATAAAAAGTTACTTCCGGGGCTCAAAACAGTAAATTTACCTTTTTGTGAGCATTGTGTTACTAGTAAGCAGAATAGATTGGCATTTAAAAGATCAAATGTAAGAAGTAAAAATATGCTAGACTTGATATATTCTGATGTATGGGAATCACCTGAAATATCTTATGGAGGAGCAAAGTATTTTGTATTCTTCATTGATGATTATTCAAGGAGATGTTGGGTATATCCAATCAAGAAAAAGTCAGATGTATTTTTAACTTTTAAAGAATTCAAAGCATGGGTGGAACTTGAATCTGGGAAAAGAATTAAGTGTTTGCGGACAGATAATGGAAGTGAGTATACAGTTGGTGAATTTCTTGTTTTTTGTAAGCAAGAAGGTATCAAACGACAGTTCACAGTTACATACATGCCACAACAAAATGGAGTAGCAGAACGGTTGAACAGAACTCTTGCAGAAAGAATGAGAGCAATGTTAACGACTGCAAGACTACCCAAGTCATTTTGGGCAGAAGCAGCAAAAACTGCATGCTATGTGATAAATCGATCGCCATCAACATCGATTGATTTGAAGACACCGATGGAGATGTGGATGGGTAAGCCAGCAGACTACTCTACTTTACATTATTTTGGATGTTCTACATATGTAATGTACAACACCCAAGAAAGAGCAAAGTTGGATCCAAAATCCAAAAAATGCATATTCTCAGGGTATGCTGAAGGAGTAAAGGGGTATCGCCTGTGGGAACCCACTGACCACAAGGTAATAATCAGCAGAGATGTAATTTTTAAAGAAAGAATTGAAGATTATAGCACATTAAAAGAAGTTTCAGAAACTACCACTATTCATGTAGAAAATGATCAGAAACAAGATGTTCCAAAGTCAATGGAGAAAGAATTAGAGCATGAAGCACAAGAACAAGTCGTGTCTGAGGCTCAAGGGGTTAGTCGGCCAATTCGTAATAAAAGACCGCCAGCTTGGCACTCGGAGTATGTTACGGAGAGCAACATTGCATATTGTCTCCTAACAGAAGATGGAGAACCTTCAACATTTCAAGAAGCTTCAAATAATTCAGATGCATCTCTATGGATGACAGCAATGGTGGAAGAAATTGAAGCTCTACACAAGAACAAGACTTGGAAGCTAGTACCATTACCAATCGGAAGAAAAGCTATTGGAAACAAATGGGTTTACAAGATAAAACGGGATAGCAATGATCAAATAGAATGATATCGTGCAAGATTGGTGATAAAGGGGTATGCTCAGAAAGAAGGTATTGACTTCAATGAAATTTTTTCTCCGGTGGTTCGTCTTACAACAATTAGAGTAGTAATGACTCTATGTGCTACACTTGATTTGCATTTGGAGCAGTTAGATGTTAAAACTGCTTTTCTTCATGGAGAAATTGAAGAAGAAATTTATATGTTCCAGCCAGAAGGATTTGTTGAAATTGGTAAGGAGAACTTGGTTTGTAAGTTGAACAAATCTCTATACGGTTTGAAACAAGCACCGAGGTGTTGGTATAAGAGATTTGATTCCTTCATCATGAGCCTTGGATATAATAGACTAAGTTCAGACCATTGTACATACTACAAAAGGTTTGAAGAAAATGATTTCATCATTTTACTATTATATGTGGATGACATGTTGGTAGCAGGCCCAAACAAATGTCGAATCCAAGAATTGAAAGCACAGTTGGCTAGGGAATTTGATATGAAGGACTTGGGACTAGCAAACAAAATTCTAGGGATGCAGATTTACCGAGATAGAAATAATTAGAAGATTTGGCTTTCTCAACAAAATTATTTTAACAAAATCTTGTGTCGCTTTAACATGCAAGATAGTAAGCCAATTTCTACCCCTCTTCATGTTAATTTCAAATTATCCTCAAGTATGTGTCCTAGCTCGGAAGAAGAGAGGATGAAGATGTCTCGAGTACCGTATGCATCAGCAGTGGGAAGTTTAATATTTGTAATGATTTGTACAAGACCAGATATTGCACAAGCACTGGGAGTGGTTAGTCGATTCATGGCAAATCCGGGCTTAGAACATTGGAGTACTGTGAAGAGGATTTTCAGATATCTGAAAGGAACCTCAAATACTACAATATGTTATGGAAGTTCATATCTTATTGTCAGAGGTTATGTTGATGCAGACTATGCTGGAAATGTTGATAATAACAAGTCTACAACATGTTATGTTTTTTCTCTTGCTGGAGGAGCTGTAAGTTGGGTTTCGAAATTGCAGCCTATTGTATCTACTTCTACGACAGAAGCAGAATATGTTGCAGCTACACAAGCCAGTAAAGAAGCAATCTGGTTGCAAATACTGTTGGAAGAGCTTGGATATAAACAAGATAAAGTTACTTTATTTTGTGATAGTCAAAGTACTCTACACTTGGCAAGAAATCCAGTATTTCACTCCAAGACAAAACACATCAGGGTACAATATCATTTTGTACGAGAGAAAGTAGAAGAAGGAAGTGTGGATTTGCAAAAGATTGATACCGAAGAAAACATAGCGGATGTTTTAACCAAACCGATCAGCAATGATAAGTTTGAATGGTGTAGAACTTCATGTGGCTTAACAAGATTGGAAGCATGTATTGACAAGCAAAGAAAGTGATTTTCAAGTGGGAGAATGTTATTTTAATATGGGGGTAGGTGAAAATCACCTTTCCCACATTGGAAAATTATTTGGAGATTTCCAAACTTTTTCCTATATAAAGGGCTTTTCTATTTCTTTGAAAATCATTCCCATGTATTCCAATTTCTCATTTTTCTTTTGAATGTATTTTATTTCCTGATGTAATTTATTGCTTTACTTTTGAATTTTCTATCTTTCAAATTATTGCGGGTTTAGTTTTATTTTATAACCATCAAATTTCTTTGAATTATATTGAAAATTTCAATACCACAACAAAAATATCAAGTAACTTTCTCAATTGTATTTTAACCATCCAAAAAACATTTATCAGAATCCAAAAATATTGAATATTATCAAATTGCATTGACCAACAATCATTTGGACGAATGACATCAAACATATATGATAGTCATCTAACTTCATTAAAATACTTAGAAACTAATTTAATTCTTTGAAAAAATTCATTGTTGACTCAAGAGCTAACTTCCTAGTCACACGAGAACAATATTGTTTCCAATTCTTCAACATTGTAGTAGCTAATGACATTGTTATCAAAGCTAATGATTTGGGCAACATCAATATCAATGCACTTGCTCTATGTCTTCAATTTTTGGATAGCATTTAGTTGGATGTAAGTGAATATTCACCATTATGATAAACTCAGAAGGAGGATTAAGCCAGATTAAGAACACACATGTGGCTAATAGTTTAATTAAGACATTTATGGTTGATTTATCTAAGACATTTTCTCAAATAGATAAGATGGCCATTATTAGGATACTTATGTCTCTTACAGCTTATCACAAACTGATAGAATATTGGTTTGATGTGAGCAATGAAATTCTTAATAATGGTATTATGGAGGATATATATATATATATATATATATATAAAGTGTCCACTATTTTTCTATTTAATGAAGAAAAGTTTCATTTCTTAGTTGTAGAAAATTGTGTCTGCTAACACAATCTCTAAAACTTAGTTTATGAGTTATTTTTTGTGATTGCTTCTTTTGAACTTCATATATGTGTTTCTGAATGTTATTACTTCTATCAACATCAATCATGTGGTATAATTAACTTGATTTTTATATATGTGAGTGATAATTTTATTAAAGGTAATGATCAATTAGATATCTACTATTTAATTGGAAAAAAAAATCTTAAAAATGAGGAATTATAAATTGAGGGTTTTTATGTTGGAACTGGTGTAAACTAAAAATTATTTATGATTATTTTCTTGATTTACATTCTTTTGTTATTTTTATAAAAAGTTTTTGTGATGAGTTGAATTGTAAAATAGTTTTCTCCATTTTCTGCTTATAGATTATTCGGGGCATGGTGGTTAGCTTATGCACAGAAGATCAAATCATCGATACTTATAGAATATAAGTTTATTATTCATAATCTAGATAGAATTGGACACCCTCACAATAAGATTATAGCATTATATTTCAATGAGTATATCTTCACTATGGTTAATGATAAAGTTCGAACTTCTAGTGCTTGTACACTTGAGTGTATTGAATAGGATCAGCACGGAGTAATTATCTTGCACTGACTTATAAAATAAAGTATATTCTAACTATTATAAGTATTGATACTCTTATTCTTGAATTAGTTATTATTTACATATGATTATTAATAGTTATTTTTGATTCATAAAGGGTGAAGTCTAGAAATAGATTTGAGGACTTTGTGAATTAGACAATTATAGTAATCATATAGTGAATATTAATTGCTGATAGAATCCATATCCTATCAAAAGGATTGATGATACCCCCTTAAGAAAGTTTATAAGTTTTGATATTGCTAAACTCTACGAGTGGAATTTAATCAAGTAATTCAAATTAATTAAGTGGCAAGTATCATGGAAATAATTAAATATCAATTGAATTAGATTTTCATAGATTTGATTCAATCAATAGGTATCTATAATCTAAAGATGAGGAGTTTAATTTATGATAAGTAACAAAAGACATAATATATTTTGAATAAGTGAGAGAGTATAATTATAATTTTATAGTGGTATGAATTATATTTAAAATAAAATTACTATAAAAATAATTTAAATTGAAATCCTGATATCTTATTTAGGTTAGGGTCCCTTGCATAACTAGATCTAGAAGCGATGAAAGAAATCTTATTGTTTTTGTTTATTTAAAATATATGTATATACATAATAAGAATATTTAATTTAATTGCAATTGAATTAATTTGATTTGGCTAAAAACCAAATTAAATTTATTTTCATTAAATTAATTGTGATTATGTATATTTATATTATAAACAAATAAATTTTGATTCTTAAATATTATAGAACCCAAATGGATTAATTTTATTATAAATTAATATTTCATTTTGGTTTTTATAATATAAAAATGAACAAGACATCATTTCAAAAATGCTAATCAACTATAGCATCATCATTTTCTTCACGTTGCTCTGGAACAATGAATATACGAGAAAATTTCATCTGCCCAAGCCAAGCTTAAGGTATGTCTCTTCCTGTGATATTTACAAGATACAATTGCAATAAAAGAATCTCAATCCACAAACAATATTGACTTAAGTTTTGAATTAATAAATCCCTGAAAATGGTATCAGAGAGAGTTATTGTTGTATTTTTGTGTGGATGAGTTGGTATTTAAACATTTTTTGAGAATATGTGATTGACTAATCTAAACAAAGGTAATTTAGCCTATGTTAGCTAAGTTAAACAACCCAATTATGTATGTGCATTGTGATGTTGCTTTCTTTTGTTTATGGGTTATATTCTACAATGATTTTTGTGTGTTTATTGTGCATGGATTGTAAATTTTAATCTCATATTATTCTATAATGATGGTGGCTGATATGATGGTTAACATGGGTAACATAGATGGTTACAATAGCTAATGAAGGTACTTGTGAAAGCAGTCATGTCCAATGTCAATGCTGATGTCATTTTTAATTGCCCACAATGGTGACTATGGAAATAGTCATGGCCAATAGTAGTATCGATGACATTAGTTTCTGGTGATGATGACTATGGAAACAAACGTGGCCAATGATAGTGTTGGTGATATTTTTAGTTGTTGGTAATGGTGGCTATGAAAGTAATCTCTTCCAATAGTAGTGTTGGTGATATATTTAGTTTTCAGTGATGGTGACTGTGGAAATAGTCATGGCTAATAGTAGCATTGGTGATATTTATAGTTTTGTGCCAATGGTGACTATGAAAGGAATCATGGCCAATAGCGTTATTGGTGATATTTTTAATTGTAAGTGATAGCCACTATAGAGGCTATCGAGGTCAACCACCATACTAGAAGTTATATTTAAAGCTAGCAATGACATATATAGTGGTTGACACAACTAATGGTTGAAGAATCTATGGTGATTGCAACTAGAGATAATGAAGATGACAGATCTCATGATGACCATAACTAGTGATGGTGGAACTCACTAAGGCAAACACCAATAGTGGTGGTGTATGTGGCCAAAATTCCAAATAGAAAAAATGAGGCAAATTCTATTCTTTGTTACTATAGACACTACCCCAATCACATGTAGTGAAATCAAAAAAAAAAATTCTTAGTTTAAGGTACTTTTTATAAGTGAGGTGCCCTATAACCTATATAGTCGAGGTAATTGACACATTGATATGCATGATGCTTAATCATCATATATTTATGGCATGGTAGCATTTGTGGCATGGTAGTATTTGTTGCAAGATTTTATTTGTGGCATGATAGTATTTTTGGAATAGTTTTATGTGTGTGGCATGAATTTATGTATAATTATATATATATATATTCTTGGGCGAAAATGAACACTTATTATTTGATGAAAAAATTTTCAAATTTTAAATGTCTAAGTGGGTGAGGGACTTCATTAAGTGAATCACATGGTCTCCATCACTGGTTTGAAAGTTATGCAAGTTAGTTAAGAGTGTTGACATTGGTGTCTTCCCTCTATCTGACTAACTGACTTGTCGATGTACTTAGCACAAACCATCATAAGTTAACTCTATGGATTGATTAGAATAATCACTTCTCTATCGGAAGGATTCATTTGAGAATCAATCCATTTAGAACTAAATGATGGTTTACATTTATAAATGAATGATAGCATCTTATCTATCAGAGTCACTATTATTATTTATAGGACCAATGATAAGTTACTAGATTGAATGTTATGCAAGTCAGTTATAGTGTTGGTCTTAGTGTCTTCACCCTATTAGACTAACTGACTTGTAGATTTACATAGCGCAAACCACATAAGATAACTCTATAGATTAATTAAATGTATTACCTTCTCCATCTGAAATTTTCATTTGAGATTCAATTGGTTTATAATTAATTGATAATTTATACTTGGCTATAAATTGATAGAATCCTCTCTATCTTAGACACTTTATAGGACCAAAGATAAGCCATCAATTAAATCTTGTTTGGCATGTCCACTATCTAGATGGCAGGATTAATAAGAATTATCCTATTTGAACAAATAATGAATAGTAGACATCCTCCAATCGAGGCATAATATTCATAGTTTATCAAACTGATGATAAATTCATTCAAAAATTATTAGAGGGAATCATTTCTTGTAATAGAATTCAAATTAATAAAGCTCATTAAAAACTTTTTCCATGAAAATATCTTCTAATTCACTCACCACCACCCTCAAAGAGAATAAACTAGATTGAATTTATTAATATTGATTGGAAAAAAATATTGACATTGTCCTGACTATTGAGAACTATAAATTTATACTCACAAATCTATGCCCAAATAAACTCTAACAAGGAGTGATCGATAATGAAGCTAAGCATTATGAGAAATAGGTAAAAGCTGATGAGATATCTAGATGACATATTTTGATTTTCATGTCAAATGTAATACAGCATCAACATCAATCCATAGCTACTACCTATGACATGATATCTAATCTCAAAAAAATATTTGTGAATCAGACTCATTCTATCAAGGAAAAAAACTATGAGGGATCTAATAAATATTATAATGACTAAAAATTCTCATATGAGAGATCATGTTCTCTAGATGATTAGTCTTATAAATGAACTAGAGATTATTGGAGTTGAGAGTGATAGAGACTCTAAGATTAATATTATTCTTCAATTGCTACCACACTCTTATAAGTAATTTTGCCTAAATTTCAATATGAACAAAAATGATTGGAATTTGGAATAATTACTTAAGAAATTAGTATCGGCTAAAAGTATTATCAAAAAAATCATTTGGAGAATTTATAGCTAAAATAACTTCTTCTAAACCTAAAGGAAAGAAGAAGAAAAAACTTTAGAAGTATACTCGAGTTCCATAAACAGCTCCTAATATACAAGCGGGTTTTAAAAAGCTAAAAGAAAAATATGTTCACTATAATAAGTTAGGATACTAGAAGTAGTATCTAATCTATCTCAGCAAAGTGAATAGCCAAGATAAGTATCAATTGTTAGTAGATGAAACATGTTTAGCAGTGGTATCTATGGATACCTAGTGTGTACATATGGGTAATAGTAATCATGTTTGTAATCTTTATAGTAGTTTTGTGAATCCAGATAACTAAGTAATGATGAGATTGATCTTCGCATAAAAAATAGTACCAAGATGGCATTTGTTATAGTGGGTGTTTGCATACTTCAATTTGAGAGAAATAATATTTTAGTGTTAAAAGATTGTCTTAATGTACCTGAGGGAAAATTTGATTTCAATTTTTAGTTTAGTTAGAAATGGATTCTTCTTTGTATTCAATGATTTGGTAATAATTTACTTGAATAAAAGGATTATATATTCTGGTATGTTAAAAGATAACATTTATGTTATTAAAATATTTTTTACTCTACTACAACAATATGAGGTGAATGATATCAATTACTAACCACATAATAGAAAATATTTTTTTAATATGAACCAAACCTATCTCTAGCACTTATGCCTAGGTCATACAAATCTAAAATGGATTTCAAGTCTAATTAAAGATTGACCCTTGAGTTCATTGAAAGTGGAAATACTTCTAGCATGTGAGTCCTGCTTAGAAGAAAAGATGATTAGGTGGCCCTTTGTATTCAAAGTCTTTAAAGCCAAAAGCCATTATACTTGGTTTATTTTGATTTATGTGAGCTCATGGCGATCTAATCAAGAAGTAGTTTTTAGTGCTTCATCACTTTCATTGATGATTACTCAATATATAGATATATTTATTCGATGTATCATAAGTCTGATACCTTAAAAAATTTAAAAGAGAATAGGAAAAAAATAGAAAAATATAACAATAAACATATCAAAATATTATGATTTTATGGTGGTGGCAAGTACCTCTTGGAGAGTTTAGAGATTACATGTTAAATCAAATGATCACATATTAATTGTCCACATTTGGCACATTGTGGTAGAATGGTGTATCAGAGAGAAGGATATAACTCTTATTGATATGGTAAGGTTAATGATGAGTTATTTGGATATGCCTAATTTCTTCAAGGGATATGTGTCAAAAATAACAACATATGTTTTGAACTTGATTCCATCTAAGTTGGTACATGCAACTCCAATCAAATTGTGGACTAGCATAAGATTAGTCTGAAATACATTCATTTGTAGGGATGCCCAACACATGTACTAAAGGGGAAAACAAATAAGTTGGAAATAAAAAAAAAATTATTTCTTTGTGGGATATCCTAGAGGAACAATAGATTTTTTTTTATAGTCCAAATGATCAAAATGTCATTATTAGTACCAAAGCACAATTCCTAGAACACCATAGGGTAACATCTATGATACCTCATTATCTCATCATAATGAGAGAACTATTTATGATGAATTTGATATTGAACCTTATGAGCCTAACATTGATATGCTATTAGTAAAGCCAAAATGAAGTGATCCTAATGGTTCACATGAATATGTATCTATATTGTTAATCACTAAAAACACACAACCAAATATTTTATATTTGGTTATTCATTATTATATGATATATAAATTCAATAATTATATTTATATTTGGTTATTCAATAATGAAGTGAATCTCAATAAAAATATTTATATTGAATTTATATGATATATAAATTCAATAATTATTATAACTAAATATTGCATTCACTTTTGAAAGATTTCATTATAGTGGGAGGGTTATTCATTAGCCTACATGATATATACTCTTGGAAAAGTTTAATGATAGAATCCTTAATGAGCTAGATATTGATCCCATAAATAATGATGAAGCACTTCAAGATAGAGATGCAAAAAGGTTGGAAAAGGGTTATAGAATCAAAAACACAGTCAATACAATCCAATCTTGTTTGGGAATTTATAATACCACCTGATAGAATAAAACCCATAAAATACAAGTAGATCTATAACAAAAATAGATGGATAGATGATAACATTGAGATTTAAAAAGCTAGGTTGTTGCTAATGATTTTACTCAAAAATAAGAAATCAATTATGAGGAAACCTTTTCACCGGTAGTCATGCTGAAGTCAATTCAAATTTTCTTATCTATTTTCACTCATTATGACTATGAGATTTAAAAAATGGACATAAAGATTATATTTTTTGAATGAACATCTTGAACAATATATCTAATTGATGCATTAAGTTAGTTTCATTGGAAAAGGTTAAGAACACATGTTGTGTAAATTGAATAAGTTTATTTATGGACTAAAATAGATATCTAGGTACTGAAATACTCACTTTGATGAATTCATTAAATCTTATGACTTTGATTAATATCACGATAAGTATTGTGTATGTATAAAGAGAAGTTATAAAAGTGTGGTATTATTAATATTATACGGTGTTGATATCTTGCTAATTGGTAATGATGTAGGCTATTTATCTTTAATTAAGGTCTGGTTATTTAGTCAATTTAATATGATAGACTTGTGATAAACTTCTCACATTCTTGGGATCAAGATTTTATGAGATCGTAAGTAAAGAATATTGGGCTAATCTCTAGCTATTTATATTGATCATAATTTAGAATGAAAGATTCCAAAAAAAGTTTTCTTTCTTTCATACATGAAATCATTCTATCAAAGAAATAGTGTCGCAAAATACTCAAAGATATAGAGAAAATAAAATAGTTCCATATGCATTTATAGTAGGAAGCCTCATGTATATGATGCTTTGGACTAGACTCAATATCTATTATGCTATTGGTATGCAAGCAGATATCAATCTAACTTTGAACAAGAACATTGGATAAAAGTAAAACACATAATCAAGTACTTGAAAAGGACTAAACATTATATGTTAGGGTACCAAGTGGGCAATCTTATACCTATAGGGTATACAGAATCAGATTTCAATTAGATGGGGATTTGAGAAAATCCACCTCAAGCTTTATGTTTACCTTGGGAAGTAGAGTCATAAGTTAGAGAAATATCAAGCAATCTTGTATTAATGATTCTACCATGAAAGCTGAGTATGTGGCATCTTTAGAAGTGACTAAGGAGGCTATGTGACTTAGAAACTTCCTAATAGATATAGGGATCATTCTTTCTATGCAATTGCTCATTACACTTTATTGTGAGAATAGTTGAGCAATTAAAAATTTGAAGGAACTTAGAACCAATAAAATGGTAAAACACATTGAGCACAAGTATTATCTAATAAAAGATATTATGAAAATATGGGATGTGGTAGTCATGAAAGTGGCATCATCCGACAATTTAGTAAAAGTTTTACAAAGAGTCTTCCAGCTAAAGCATTTGACAGACATATGAGAGGGATAGGAGTCAGCTGTGTGACATCATGGCTTTGGTCTAAGTGAGAGATTATTGAAACTGGTTTATACTAAAAGCCATGTATGATTATTTTCTTGATTTACATCCTTTTTTTATTTTAATAAAAAGTTTTTTTAATGAACTAGATTGTTAAAATACTCTTGTCCTTTATTTTGATTGTAGATAATTCGTTGCATAGAGATTAGCTTACACTCAATATATTGAATCATATATATCCGGTGAATATAAGTTTGTTATTCATAATCTAGATAGAATTGGACACCCTATAAAAATTAAGATTATTACACTAGATTTTAGTGAGTCTATCTTGACTATGGTAAATAGTAAAGTTCTAGCCTTTAGTACTATTGCACTTAAGTGTATTGAACATGACCAACATGGTGTAACTATTTTGTTCTGACTTATAAAATAAATTATACCATATTTATTATAAGCTCTATTACTCTTATTGTTGAAGTAGTTTTTATTTAATTATGCTTGTTAATAGTTGTTTTAATTCATAAAGGGTGGAATTTAAAAATAGATTTGAGGACTCTATGTATTGGACATCTTTATCAATCATATGGTGAATATTAATTATTGATGGAATCCATGTCCTATCAAAAGGATTGATGATACTCTCTTGAGGAAGCTTATAAGTTTTAATATTATCAAAACTAACATGTAGATTTTAATTTGGAAATTCATATAGTTAAATTAGAAAGTATTGAGGAATAATTAGAGGTTGATTGAATTAGATTGTCAGTGATTTAATTCGATCAATAGTAAAGGTGTCAAACGAATCGGACAGCTCGGGCACAACCTATGGCCCAGCCTAGTTTAGTAGTACCTAGCCCAGCATTGCATGGTCTAGAAATGTTTCTTGGGTTAGGCCAGGCTTCCCCATAGCATGGTTCATGTTGTGCTATGCCAGCATTAGCCATGCTTCATATTGGGCTAGGCATGATCCATGTGATTGGCCCAGCAACAAGGTAAACTAGCCTGAGTGATTGCCCAATGAGATCCCTGTCGAGCAATCACCCAAGCGATCATATTTAAAAAAAAAATCTGACTGTCCAGTCATGGGGTGGACTGATTTTTTTAAACAATAAGCCACATGACTGATTGTAATTGGTCAACCTATGAGTTGACCATCAATCATGCAGCAGCTAAGGGGGCATGATCCAGCATGGCCATGCACTTGGTCATTCCACCATACTATGCTAGGCTGGTGGACCATGCCATAGTGTCATGCCTGGCACGACATGGAAATTTAACCATGTCATGTTTGGCATGCACAGTGGCATGGTGGTGCCTTGAAAAAATAGGTCATTTTAGCATGGTGCAATCTTTTTGACACCTCTAATCAATTGTATCTATAATCTTAACATATGAAGTTTAATTTATGATAAGTAACAAAATACGTAATATTTTATGCATAAGTGAGGGAGAGCAATTATAATTCTATAATAATATGAATTATTATTTATATAAATTACTATACAAAATAAATTACATTGAAAGTCTAGATCTTATTCAAGTCAAAGTGTCTTCCATTATGTAGACTAATCTAGAAGTGATGAAAGAAGTTTTATAGTTTTTGTTTATTTAAAATATATGTATATGTGTAATCAAAATAATTAATTTAACTATAATCAAATTAATTTGAATTGGTTGGTAGATCAGATTAATTTTATTTGCATTGAATTAATTGTGATTATGTATATTTATTATATAATTATATTAATTTTGTTTCTTAGATATTATAGGAAACCGAACATATTGATTTAAATATAAATTAATTTTCAATTTTAGTTTTTATAATATAAAAAAGAATAAAACATTAATTCAATGATATGAATCCATTATAGTGTCATTGTCTTCCTTGAGTTGCTCTAGAACTATGGATATGTGGGAGAGAATCCATTTGCCCAAGCCAAGCTTAAGGTATGTCTCCTCCTATAACATTTATAAAATATAATTATAATAAAACAATCTCAATCCATAAGTAATATCAACTTAAGTTTTGAATTACCAAATCCCTAACATTTCATTCATTGAGTTGAGATCAAATTGGCATTGATTATTTTTTTTCTTTGTTTTTTTTTTAGTTCAATCTTATCGTATACATTTAAATTTAAGATTTTCATTTGAACAAAATTAGAATAGATAATAATTTGTAATTAGTAATCATAAGTAATACTTAAACTCTATGAAATGATATTTTTTTTCATCCTATGTTACTTATTAAGATTGTGTGTACTTGCACTATAAAAATATAGACAATAAGTTTTTGATGTCATCATCATGTATTATTATACTACTTGAATTTCTGATATTAAGTACATCAATTCTGATTTTGTTTCAATTTTTGTTTAATTTTGTAGACCATAAGCTAGTGAATTAATTATCAAACCATATCATCAAACTCCCTTTTGGTTATGAGATTGAGAAGACTTAAAAAGAAATTGAAAGGAGAAATGACTAACCTCTCTACTTTTGATGAACAAATTAATAATACTATTGATATGTTAAGGCTTCTTTGGGCTATATTATTCATTTGGTAGTTGATAATCAATCAAGCATTCAAATATTGGAAATTTAATGAATACATTTGAATTTGAAAGCAAAAATTATTTAAATGGTATAGATGTCTTAGTTTGTGGCTTCAGCTACAAAGACCCAATGAAAATATTTTTAAATTTTTTGGAGATATGTTCTACCTTAAGTATAATGGTGCCAAGTTTGTTGATATTTGGTTGAGACTATAAATATTTTTATTGACAGACAATGCAAAGAGTTTCCTACTCACTCATCTATAAGGCTCTATTGATACTTGGCATGAATTAGCAAAAAAAAAAAATTCCTTTCAAATTACCTTTCACCATAAAAGATAATAAAATTGGGAAATATATTATTAAGTTTGTGTGGCATGAATAAGTATATTTATATGAAGCTTGGAAAAAATACAAGGATTCTATCTGCATATACCCACATAATTGTATTCCAGATTGGATGATTATTCAATCCTTATATAATAAGTTAATTCATTTGGTTCAGACTATAGTTGATGTGGTACCATAATGATGATCACTTATGACAAAACAATATGATGAAACATATTATATATTGGAGAAGAATGCCTCTAAAATCATCAATGGCAAACAAAATATTGATGCCTAAAAGAATTAGTGGGGTATCAAAATTAGATCCCTTTCCACATTAACTATTCAAAGGACTGCTTTGTTATAATACATCGATATTCTTAGGGAAAAATAATATTAAGTAAGAGAACTTCATGGGTAATAGCCAAAATAATTCATATTCTAATTTCTACAATCTAACATGATAAATCATCCAAATTTCTAGTGGATGTAGAATTAATCAAGAAGTTTCCTTTTCATCTCAAAGGCCTATGTTCCCTCTGAGATTTCCAATTTCACATCCACCCACACACAAAAAAATCCATCTTTGAAAGAAATACTTCATCAAATGGGTGCCATTATACATCAATTCATAAATGATACGAAACTGAACTTAATAATCACTTCAACTTCTATTCGCAACATAGGGGTTCAATTGGTACAAATAGCAATAACTTTTAATATTATAACCCAAGGCACTCTATTGAGTATTACAAAGATAAATCCAAGATCAGACATGAGGAATGAGTATTGTAAACTAGTAATACTTCAAAGTGGGAAAGAATTGAAAAAACCTAAATTTCTTACACCTTTAGACAAGAGAAATACATATCAAAATTCCAATTGTCTAGGCATTAGAGTAATTACTTAGCTAATGCCAAGTTTTTAAATGATATCAAAAAAAAAAAAGATGTCGACTAATTTTAAGATAGTCTGGCATATAGAGTACAATCATTTAACATAAGTTACAACTAAAACTCAATGATCTATAATTTTTTATCATTTCATACACAATAAGTACACACATTTGTTATAAAGCATTATGTGATTTTGGGATACTATTAGCTTAATGCAATTATCTATTTTTAAGAAACTTGTTTTGGGAGAAGTTTGGCCTAATATAGTAACTCTTCAATTTGCAAATCATTCTTTGAAATATATATGAATAAAAATGGATAAACTTTTATTCTCATCCAATTTCATTATTTATGATATGGAAGAAGATAAGAATGTTTTAATTATTCTTAGTTTGAGATATGGCATTCATCGATGTACAAAAAGGTCAGCTCACTATGAGGGTTCAAGACAAAAAGCTAATGTTCAATATTTAAGATACTATGAAATTTCTAAATGAAAAACATAGCTAATACTATAGAGTTAATGTTATGGATTTCTATATTCATGTCACTAGTGATGAGCATGTATATTATGACCCACTTGAAAAGGTCATTATGAATATTAGTAATAAATGTGAGCCAAAACTTCATTAAATATTTGCATATTTTAGAAAATTTACTAAGCAACATGATTCCTAATCAACAACGAAAGACTTTAGGGATGCCATTGATGTCGCATTTGAAATATATATTGAATAAACCCTATATTTAGAGCATAAGCCCATCCCAGATCATTTGAAGTATACATTTCCTAGGAATTCATATAGTTTTATAGTTGTTATTTTTATCTTCACTCATGAATCAAGAAGGAAAATTCTTAAGATTGTTGAGAGATAATAAGCTAACAATAGAAAACATATAGAAATTATAGTTGTTATTTTGAGCATTGAAATGGACTATAGAATACATCTATTAGATTTTTTTTTTTCTAATTTGCATGCATAAAATTATAATTGAAGATGATAAGCTAACAATTGGGCACAAATTCTGATCGAACCTAATTATGTAGGTGGTTGCTAAGAATAAAATAATAAAATGGGCTGATGATGAAATAATTTTTCTAGTATCAGATAGCTCATGAGCGAGTCCACTAAAATATGTTACAAAGAAAGGAGGCATGAAAATGATTACTAATGAAAAAAATGATTTGATTCCTACGCAAACAATAATTAGTTGGAACACATGCATAGGTTAAAAGAAATTAAACAAAAGGACTCATGAAGACAACTTTCTGCTTCAATTCTTGATCAAATACTAATAGATTAGTGGTTCGTGTATATCACTATATTTTGAATGAATATTTTGACTATAATTAAATTGTTATTTCTCTAGAAGATCATGAAAAAATTAAATTCACATGCCCATGTGAGACTTTTTCCTCTTTAAGAATGCCTTCTAGATTATGTAATGTGACGACCAAATTCCAATATTTTTGATGGATATATATACTAATAATTTAGAAAATTTTATTGAGGAATTCATGGACAACTTCTCTATTTTTGGGATTTATTTTTATAATTTCTTGAATAATCTTACATTGGTCTTAAAAGATGTGAAGAAATAAATCTTGTGTTGAATTAGGACAAGTGTCAATTCATGGTGCAAGATGAAGTTGTGTTAGGCCATTGAGTATCTTCAATGGGAATTGAAGTGCATAAATAAAAGATCAAAGCCATTAAAAAACTATCACCCCCATTTTTCATTAAAGTATTTGAAGTTTCCTTGGTCAACGATAATTTTATAGAGAATTTATTAAAAACTACTCATAACCTCAAATATATTGTGCAGCTTTATAGAAAATTATGTTCCCTTCAATTTTGATAATGAGCACTTTAAAGTTTTACAAATATTTGAACACAAAGCTTATAACAATACTAATAATTGTAGCACTAGATTAGGAGCTCACGTTTGAACTTATGTGCGATGTTGAATGAAATACAATGACTTTGTAATTGGAGTAGATGTTGGTCAAAGAAAAAATTAGATATTTTATATCATTTACTATGCTAGCAAGATATTGAATGAAATACAAATAAATTATGAAACTACTGAAAAGGAGTTATTAGTGACGATCTTTGCATTTGATAAGCTTCACTTTTATCTCACTGACATGAAAATCATTGTCTACCTTGATCATGCAGCAATTAAATATCTCATTATAAAGAAAGAGGCTAAATTTTGTCCGATTCAATGGATTTTGTTATTGAAAAAGTTTGAATTAGAAATACAAGACAAAGAAGAAATGGAGAATCAAGTAGTTGATCATGTTTTGAGGTTGGACAAATAAGACCATGAAAAAAAAAATATTATTTAAGGAATATTTTCTGAATGAGAAGCCATTCACATTCAACCATGAAAATTTATCATGGTATCTTCACTATGTCAATTACCTAGAAAATGAAGTGCTTCCGCCCAACTTAAATTTCCAATAAACATTGTTATTAAAATGTGGAATTTCTTCAATAAATTTATCATGGTATCTTCACTATGAAAATTTATCAAGTTATTCTTCTTTATGTCAAGTTCCATATGTGGGATGAACCATTGTTATTTAAATGATGTGTGGAACAAACTATTCAGTGATGCATTCCAATGGAAAAAGTCGTAGATATACTTTGACAATGCTACTCTTCAATTTAAGGAGGTCACTTTGGAGGAAAAATAATGCCAACCAAGATACAACAATCATGATTTTATTTTCTTACTCTTTCAATGAACACACATTGTTTATCTATATGTGATCGATATCAAAGAGTTGACAATATTTCTTGTTGACATGAAATGCCATTGAGCAATATTTGAAGGCCAAGATTTTTAATGCCTAGCAAGTTGATTTTATGGGTTTTTTCCATCTTTTTTTATAGTCTTTATATTCTCATGGAAATAGATTATTTATTCAAATGGATAAAGCACTAGCATTCCTTACAAATGAATCAAAACTCTTTTATGAAGTAGCTCACAAAGTAGTGATCACTTATCATCCTAAATGAGTGGTAAAGTAGAGATTTCTAAAGAAGAATAAAAAAATTTTTGAGAAAGTATTTAATATTAATCAAATGGATTGGTCAAAAAAACTAGATGATGCATTATGTGTTTACCAAACAACTTACAAAATATAAATAGGGATGTCATCCTACTATATGGTATTTGGTAAAGCATGTCATCTTCAGATGGATTTGGAACAGAAAGCCTACTAGGTGATCAATGAATTGAATTTTGATTTTAAAGATGCTATAGAGAAGCACCAAAGCAGCTTAATGAGATGGATGAGTTTCACCTTCAAGCTTATGAGTGCAACTTTACAAGGAACAAACCAAAAGATGACATCACAAGAAAATTTTGAGATGCAAATTTTAACCAAGGAAACAAGTCCTTTTGTTTGATTCTAGGTCGAAACATTTTCCCAAATAACATAGATCAAAATGGTTAGGGTGATTTACAATGATTAAACCATTTTCTTGTGGTACAATTGAGTTGCTTAATAAAGTATATAAATGAAATTCAAAGTCAATGGGCAACATATCAAACACTATTGGGGTGGAAAAGTTCATTGCCACTTGCTTTCCATCATCTTGTTTGATCCACAATAAAAATGATTGTCTTAGTAAAAATGATGACGATAAATCAAGCACTTCTTGGGAGGCAGTCCAAAATTTTTCTTGTTTTAAAGATAAATGTTGTTTCAGTTTTTTTTATTTAATGTTATGTTATTTTATTTTATAATTTTTTATTTGCTAAGTTTATATGATTTTTATTAACTTTTCTTTATCTTGCGTAGGGTATGATGCAAGTGAAAAAGGCATAGAGAGTTATGAATTGAGAAAAAAAATCAACATCAGAGATAAGTGTTTAGAGGGATTCAGAATAAAAATTAAATCCTCTTAATTTGCAGTAAGTTAAAAGCCTAGACTACATTGATGTAAAACCTAGGTATCATAAAAAAAAAGTTTGGTAGAAACCTAGACATCATAAAGCAAAATTTTAAGCCATTTAGACAGAAAGTATGAGGCTTATGCCTCACATTTTTTTCAGCCTAGGCTTTATAAGATCATCATATAGAGCAGAATGTTTGAGGCCTGGGCCTCAAACCCTCACCACAAAAATATGACCTTTTTATAGACCTAACCTTTCTTAAGGCTTCCCAACCCTTATTAAAATTCAATGTTCCTATCGTCTTTCCTTTTCCTTTTAACGCCATTCTCATTCATTCTCATTCTTTCATTCGTTCTTAAATCCTTATTCATCATCAATCTTATACTCTCTCACATTTGGTTATTCTTTATCTCAAATTGTATATACTAAACAAAGTAAGAATGTCTTTTGGCTTTATCTTCTTGTTTTTCTTTATTTTTAGTATTCTCTTTTGATAAATGGCTCCCAACAAGAAGAAACAAAAGCTGGTTTCTAGCTTGATATTAACTCCAAGTTTTACCAATTAGATATTCAAAAGTGGTCAATTTTGAAACCATTTTAGATCAATCATAGATAGAGATTAGGTTGATTTCATTAAAGAGCCATCTACTATAATTCTATCTATGATGAAAAAATTTTATGATAATGGAATTGAACCCAATGATAATGGGAAAGTGTTTGTGAGAGGAAAATGAATTGTCTCTGAAAAGGAAAATAATAGCACACTTTACTCTACCCTAGCAGTTGAGTATGATGCTTATCAAAAATTACTTAATGAATGTTTGCATACTAGAATCATTCTTAATGCTATTGCACCTAGAGCTCGATCAAAGGGAAAGAGAAGGAAAGAACTACATTTAATCATAAATATAGGAAGCTTTGGAATTACATTATCAATGTCTGAATGATGTTAAGTACTCACTCAAGAGATGTGCTCAAAGAGAGGGCAAGACAAATCTATACTATTATTAAAAATATCTATTGATGTGGGTTGAGTGCTTCATGATAATATTCAACCTATCATGCAAAACATGAAGGTGGCCTCTACTTCCAATCATTAATCACTAAGTTCTGCCAACATGTAGTAGCACAAAGGGGACAACATAAAAGCTTATTACAAAATATTTTTTTGAAAAATTAGATGATAATCTAATATCAAGATGGTGTGGATGATGTGTGTAGGATGAAGATATAGGCACCAGTTCAAGAGAATGGCCACAAGTCCACGACTACAAATTTTTGAGCATTATTTTAGTGTCTCTCAATGTTTTGCTTCCATAGAAGATATGCTACATAGAATATCCTTATAAATTGAAGTATATGTGAGTAATGTTCCACCATTTCCAATGTACACTAGATATCATGAGCCACACCAGTTTGAACAAGAGCAAGAGTTATGGGAGCAATAGAATGAAAGAGATAGCTAGTTCTCTCTTGGTAACAAGTATTCTAATCTTCATTGAGGACAATGAAGATGTTACATTTGGGAAAGGTTGTTTCATTTATTTATTTTTTGCATTAGGTTAAAATGAGCGTAAATATTTTGGTTGCAATGTTGAATGAATGGGTTGCATCAAATGGGTTTGTTGGCATTGTTTGCTTTATTTTTTTGGAGGAAGAACAAAATGCTAGGTTTGGGAGAATTTGATACATTGGTTTTATATTAACTTATTAGGCTCCTAAATTATATATTTTCTAAGTTCAAGAAGTTTCTTTGATGATTTTTATGTAATTCTAGCCATTATACATTAAGTTGGAAGATAGGAAACAAGTGAATAATGGATGCAAAAAAAAAAAAAGCTTGAAATGAGCATAAGTAGCAAAATAGGATTGATGCTTATACCTCTGTGTTTTGAGGGCTAGGCCTCAATTTATCTGCTAAAGAGTTTTTCAATCTTGATGTGAACCTTAGGCCTTAATATGTTGATTTGTATGACGGTGTCGCAAGAATCACTCTTGATGTGAATGGTGAACCTTAGGCCTCGATATATTGAGTCCTACACCCCAATTGTGCTACAATTTTTTTTTTAATCTCAAGTCATGATCTTGGGTTCAAATGGAGGCATATGCGACCCAATACCTATTTAAGCACTTCATGAAAATTTGTTGCAGAACTCTTGGCTAAGGAAGAGAAGACTAGATCTAGAGAGTGAAACCCTAAAAGAATAGTAGGAGGTAATTTTAAGACAAAGCTACCCCAAATTTGTTGAGTTTTTCATCTATATCTAATCTTCTTCTCTTTATCTATTTTCTGATGTGCAAATATGTAGGGATTATGTTTTTAAATTCATTTATGAACTAGTTTTCTTCTCTAGATTTATGAATAAACATTTGTATGAATATTGAACACATATGGTATTTTATTGATGCATTCCCTAGTTTTGATTGTTTATTTTATTTAAGTTTAATACTTTTCAATTCATATGCATAATTAATTGAATTCATTGGATTATACCTAATAACATTGAAAAAGATATTGGGCCAGGACTATCTCACGTGGGCCAAGATCATCCCACGCAAACATCATCAGCCAAACACGTGGTTGAAATGTAAAAAAAAAAAATTGCTACATGTAAAAAGTGGAAAAGGTTTTTTTTATCAAAAAAATTTTTTTAAAAATTAAAGCGGGTGGGTATGGCTCTGTCCGACCTAGCCTGAGTTCTAGGGCATGATACCCAACTATTCCGCTGGACCATGGCACTCCCAATGCAGACATACTACCACTACTAGTGTGTCAATGCCACTACCCATGCCCACTAGTGATTAGGGTGGTGAGAGGCCATGGCCCATCCTGTAGTGGTAGTGTTGAGCCACTCTCGGTCAAACCTGATCCAACCCAGCACAACCCAACATGCTCAATTTAGAAATGTGGGTTATCCTACCATGTCAGGCTCACCTTCCATGTGGTCATGCCAGGGCACCCAACTCGTATCATGTCCGACACGACATGGTGGCCTGATTGAACCTCAAAAAAATGGGTCATGCCAACCTAACATGGCCTATTTCACCTTTGTTCCATCCTTTCTATCAATCTCATATTATCTCTCAGCCCCAACATATGGACCTTTGGGTTTGGAATTAAACCAAGTGTGATCCTCCTCCCAGCATTGTGAGTAATTGACAAAGTCACCCTAGTGAAAGTATATCCTACATCCCTGATGATCAAACTCGTGTCCCCATAATGGGCAATCTCACCTCTTTGGCGATCATACTATCCTATTGTTAGTTTATATTAAATTTAATAATTATTTGATTTCAATTAATGTACTTTAAAAGTAGTAACAATTCAACAAATATTGCTTATAAACAATAAAGATGATCTTAAAAAATAAAAAATCATATATGATTTGTGATATCAATTATCTATAAGAATAATTTTATGAACTGACATTTAAAAAAGATAAAATATGATAGTTATTATTTTATTATGATTATGTAAATACTAACATATTTGTTGGTCATAAAAATTCTAAAATTAAAAAATTATTTGGATAAGAATAATATTGGAATAGTTGATCACTTGAAAAGTATTCATGTTGCATACATGATACATATAAAATATAATGTCATGTCTTAGTGTCATGACAATTATTTTCATTTTAAATTATAGGTCTTGGGTTAAAAACTTGTCAAATACAATCTCTGACTTTCAAAAATAGAACTATCAAGATATTTACATATTATATATCTCATGCTAAGATGAAACCTTATGCACTAGGTACAACTTCTCGTAATTGTCATTATAAAAATAATAATTTGATTAATATTACGTAAAGAATCAAAATGGTCCATATATAATACATTTTATATATATATATATATATATATATTAATAATGATAACAATTTGAATACGTTTCTTCCAAAAATAAAATTTTGAAATTAACATAGTAATTATCAATTTCGAAATATAAACTTTCATTAAAAAAAAGGGAAAATTATGTTTTGGGTACTTTCCCATTAATATTTTAAATTATAAAACTGATCTTTTAATATTTAAAAAAAAAGACTCCAAACTCTTAAGAAATTAAAATTTGAGATACTCTATTACGTTAATCTTAGATTGCCCTTCCTTAAATCCCATCGGTCATTCGGCCCTCGCCCTTTCTCATTGACGAGCTCCATCGAGCTTTTGGAGCTCGATCACAAGCTCCCGAAGCTCAACTACGGGTTCTCAGAACTCAACCACAAGCTCCAGGAGCTCAACCACGAGCTCAAGGAGCTCGATGGAGCGCTTGCTCAAGCTCCATCAAGCTGGTCGATGAGAAAAAGCAAGAGCAGATGGGAGAGGGCAATGGCCGAATGGCCGATGAGAGAGGTCGAGGGCCGAATGGCCGATGGGCTTTAATGAAGGGTAATCTAGGATTAATACAATAGAGTGCCCCAAATTTAAATTTTCAAGAGTATGGTGACTAATTTTCAAATATTAAAAGATCAGTTTATAATTTTAAATATTTTTGGGGAAGTACCCCGAAAATATTCGCTCCTAAAAAAATGTATGCTCATGATAAATCAAGTAAATATCTTTCATCAAATCATTATTATCAAAAATATATCAAATATCATTAAACGTAACCAAAATGCTACAAATGTAAACATTATATTTTATTATACCCAATTAAATTTTCGAATCAACACTTTAATGATACTTTTTTCCCTTAGTCGCAAATCGCAATACATATTAGTTGAGATGGGTCATTGGCATCTTATCTCTTTTAAAATTTCATAAAAATTAAAAGAATTCAACATGGTCTACAGTTTATATATATATATATATATATATATGTATAGCCTTTAAAATCACAGTTTAACAATGAACTGATACATTTTCACAGTGCACATTTATTTTCAGAAAGATTTTAATAATGTACCTTGGAATGTATGTTGCCACATTAATTTTTATTTTTTATTTTTACAAATATGCCTTGAAGATGGTTTGCTTGGATTTCAGCAGAATTTAACTTGATTTTCCATGCATTTTATTTGTTTCAAATTCAGTAAATTATTTTTAAAAAGTTTCTGAATATGATTTTACTGAATTTCGTGATATTGCAACATACACAAAATCCAAAAAAAAAAATGTTTACCAAAAAAAAAAACAATTATAACAAATTTCACAACAAAATTTAATTTCAATGTTTTACTAACAAACCACCTGAACTAGCAAGCCTAAACATATACTAATCCTAAAACTTACCCACCAAGTTCTCTAAAATACAAAATTCATAATGCACCAACTTTAATAAATTCCATACAATATAACTTGATTGTTTGTGCAAATGAGGGATAGAAGTTGACAATATCAAACAGCAAGATAGCAACCACGAACACAGCATAAACAACAGCAATGTTGAACATAGAAACACAAGGAAAAACCAAGCCATAATATGTAAAAGGGGGCCAGTCGCGTGAAGATCAAGCATGGAGCAACATAACAGTAAAACCAAAGCAATTAAAGCATGTTGAAAGGGACCAACTGGATGAAGATAGGGTGGAGTACAAATTCTAACGTCATCTATCGTCACATTTTTTATTCTTTTTTCGCATCATCGACAGAGAGAGAGAGAGAGAAGCCTTCCCGGTTCCCTACTGAAAAACAAAAAAAAAAAGATGTTTCACCTTAGCAGCAATGCATATTATGGAAAACACATTTTCTCATTATATATGATTCCCAATCAAGAAATTAATCACTTTGACAATCACACTGAATAATAAATGGATCTTGATGCACATAGAAGTTTACCAAGAATATTTGCATAATTTAGTAACTACAATTAACAGAGACTTTATGTTGGACGATGCTATGTAATTTTATAGCTTGAATTGGCATAATATAGCTCTCCATCCAAATATTATTAAATAACTTGAGGCTACTTGAATCAAGATTACTGATCATATCAAAATCAATATATTCATGAAAAATAAACTCACTATCCAGACAAAAATATAGTTGAGTTATATCTGATCTAGTATAGATCATAACATATATAAAACTGTCAAAAATTTAAACATTGGGAATATGATATATTCACTGCCTTCATCAAAATACAGGTAATGGTCGGCACTCAGCTTAAATCACTTAGCTAAGCGATTGAGAATAACTTAGTCTCCATGAAAAATTTCTCAAGAATCTTATTCACATAAATAGTATTGATATAACCAGATATGCCAGAATGAACTATCTTGAATGACACATATTGGTAGAATTTGCTTAAATAGATCTAAGTTTTTTATAAAACATACTTTATCAGCTTTCATAAATCACATTATCATGATAATCAAGTATTCAATAGTTTCATGCATAACTGGAAGCCATCTCATTCTCAAAAAAAAAAAAAAATGACTTGCTAAAAATACTCAACTTCCCATCATTCATGCTAAATAGATACTCCTATTTGAAGTATCTAGAGGAAAAGATGCGAGAACTAGAACTTCTCAAATGCAAATCATGGAGCTCAATATCATCATTCATATGTTCATTTCCTCCCCCTAGATATGATTGATCTGTGGGAAGATGAGGTGCCGAGTCTTTACAACTAGGGATCCATCAGGGTTCCTTTCCCCCATTGCTTGGAAGACTGGCAGCATCCACAAGTTAGTCCTCCACAAAATTAACAGTTCTGCTCCAAATAATTTTACTATCAAATCCCATAATTTATATTTGAACTCATAATGTTGTAGTCAAAGAATATGTAAAGAAGTACAATATCATCTAATTTTGATTTCCCCTCTCTTAGAATATGAATATAAAAAGCTTTACAATAAAAAATCATAAATAATCATATGAAATATTCATCTTACCCCAAACCCTCTATCAGTATTATCATCTAAGAAGCACGGACACAGACACAGACACGAGAATATGACACGGCAGGATACGAGGACACGGCAAATACTAAAAAACTAGGATACGGATACGACTAGGATACGGCATGATAAAAAAAATAAAAATAAAAATAAAAATTATTTTCTTTATAAATATTAGCTATTTTATAAAATAAATTAAATTAAATTAAAATATTTTAGTTTATAAAATAAATATATATTTTTTTATTTTATAAAATAAAAATGTTGTATTTTATTTTATTTTATAAGATAATATTTATAATTATTTTATTTTATAAAATAATATTTTAAAATTATCTTATATTATATAAAAATATATTTTTTTATTTTATAAAATAAAAATATTTTATTTTATTAAAATAGTTTATTTTATTTTAACACCTGTCTGTCTCCCACCTCAATTCCCGCCAGCCCACCCGCCTCCCCCCCTCAATTTGTGCCTGCCGCCTACGTCGAGTGGCCACCGTCGCCGCATGGCGTATCAATGATACGCCACCGTTCGATATGCCACATGGCATATCAGATACAGATTTATCAATGATACACCACGTGGCATATCAGACACGTATCCATGCCGTGTTCGTATCGTGTCCAAGTGTCTGACACGTGGACACGGCTAGGGATGGCATCGGATCGGATTTGGATCGGATTTTTCAAAATTCATATCCAATCCTAAATAAAAATAATATATCCATATCCATATCCATATACTACGGATAAAAAAAATTTAAATCCATATCCTATCCATCGGATTTCGGATATTCTCCACGGATATCGGATTTATCCATGCGATATTAAGACGTATTTTGCTAACCTATGACACCAGTTATAATTTCATGATTTATAAATTTAGGAATATAAACCAAAGTCTAATGTTAATAAAACATCACAAATCAAAATATTTGTATCAAGTGACAAATTCAAAATGTTTAACATCTTAAACAAAATTTCAACAAGGTTTGATAGACTTCATCTTCATAAAAGTTGATAAAAATATTATCATCGATCATGTGTAATCTCGAATCCTACAATTATAAAAAAAAACTTAATATTTGAATACTTAAATTGCAATATGAATTAAAATTTATTAGTTATAAAATTTAATACATTCATCATGCACGTGAATATCTTCTTCATAAATTGATGCATAACCATCTGAAATGAACAAGTCATCTCCACCTAGAAAAAAAAATTATAAAAAGAAAAATAATATTAAAACTTTACAAATATTATGAAATTATAGGTAAATAAAAAATAAATGATCAATGAAATAAATTTATCATCATGTTTTGTCACTTCACTCCACAACCAACTTTGAGCACACATCAATGCTTCTATCATCTTCGGATTAAGTCGATTACGATGAGGGCTAACTAATCTCCCACTAGAACTGAATGCAGACTCTGAAGCAACAGTAGATACTAGAATTGCTAATATGTCTCTTGCAATAGTTTGCAAGACAAGATACTTTACCCCATTTAACTTCTACCATAATAAAATATCAAACTGAGAATTTTCAGGCAAGACATCTTCCTCCAAGTAATGGTCCAATTCAGTTCTGAAACTATTAGTTTTATTAGTCTTCATCATTTTCACAAACAATTGATAATCACTATCGATAGTTATTGAACTCTCTTTTGTAGTTGAAGTGACTGTTCCATGTATTGCAGATTCTGTATTAGTCCCTTAAATGGATATTCTTTAAATATTTGAAAATTTTGAGATTTTTTTAAAATCTCATTATCAGGTTTTACTCTATACTCGTCACCTAAAAATTCGTAAAATATTCTGATTGTCTCAGAATTCAACGAAATTTTTCTATGTCACTAGATTTCGCAAGATGAATCTAACGGCGAAATCCGTTTCGTCATCCGAGATTGTCTCAGAATTCGCAAGACGAATCTAAAAATTCTCATTATATATGAACTATATTATATATATGTGTGTGTGTGTGTGTGTGTGTGTGTGTGTGTGTGTATGTGTGTATTATATCTGGTAGAACAGATCAGATATAATTGGATCAAATCGGATATCTGCACGTTCGGGTCAGATCGGATACGGGTTTCGGATCGGATATGCTTAAATCCATATCCAATCCATATCCATTCAAAAAAATCAGATTTTATCCATATCCATATCCATTATCCAGTCAACGGATTTTACTACTGTTTGACCGGATCGGATCGGGTTGGAAATCCACGGATACGGACACATTTGCCATCTCTAGACACGACTGTAGGGAGCCGTGTCCGTGCTTCCTTGATTATCATCACCCAAGACAACAAAAAAAATAAGTAAACAATTAGATCAATAACTAAACGCATAATTTATGACATTTTTTGAGAAGATGCCTATGAGAAAACATACATCAAACTCATTCCTCAATGGTGTGATTCAGCTCTTGGTTATGTAATTTAATTTAATCATTTTAGCTAGAGTCCTCTTTAGTCCATTCTCATATGATATATAATCACTCTCAAACTGGTTTGTATACTCTCTCCTTATCAGAGTGTTTGAGATCAACTTTTTATCAATCTCTCTCTGATTATCTTTTAACTTTAGTATAAAAATCTTTGAATAGCTAAATATTGAATTCTTAGTCTTCAAAATAATAAGCCTACGCCTTACTATAATGATCTCTATTTCTGTGCCTCTCTAAAACATAAACTTCAGCAAATTTTCCCTCATTTTTTTCCTCCTTCCTTCTTCACTCAACAGGTATTCCTTAACCAAGTGCATAGATACGATTCTACCATGGGCTAGAGTCCTCGAAATACCACTAAGGTATCCTAGCTATCGAGAAGTGAACTAGCGAATAAGTAGTTAAGTAGCTTATTTTTCAAAAATATCCTCACAAGTATTGACTAGTTTGCCATCCCTTAGTTTCAGATCAATCAGCACCTCGCACATCTATTTATATCTCAAGTTCACTAGATGCTTCATAATTATTATTTTTTAATGCATTTTTTCATCCATACATTCCTATTTCTTCCATAATATATTTGCTCGTCTCCTCGGAGACATGGTGACGAGAGTATGCCAATCAACTATCTAATCGTGGAAGCATATTTTTGTCTCCCCACTCTCCCTCCAAACTTAGCTTATATTATTTTTTGGCCCATATACAAGTCTCATGGCTATGAGATCAAAATATGTAAGACTCTCATTCCAACAACATGATTAGTGATCTGACAAATACAATAAGGAATGTATCTAACAAATATGGGGATCAAACTTATGTCCTCAAAATTATAGCATTAATCCTTTTTTACCAATAGACTATCAAATTGTTGATAGTGAAAGTATTTTTATAATGCAAAGCATTGCACCCTAAGTTATTCATATTTTTTGTTTTCAGCATGTCAATAACAAGATTATATAAATACTTAACAATAAGAAAATCTCACATCATCCTATTCTAGAGAATGTAATTATTTTGAATTAATTTAATTATCATGAACTAATGCTCATTATTATGGAAAATTAGAATTTTATTTATTTTGTATAAGTATTTTATTAAAAAAAAACTCGTATTCACAAACCTCTAATACCATTGTATTTGTACAGTCTTCTGATAATATTTTATTGTGGACAATATATCTGGGTTTCAAAGCAAGCTAATTTCAATGAAACAATGTTAGAGGTGGCAAACATGCCCTGTTAATCTTGCACGGTCCTATTTTGTGACCCAACTGAGCTACCATGCATTGCCGAGCAGGACACATACACAGTTTGGGTGTCCGTTCATGCTGGCCCAGCATGCCTGGTAAATTAGGCAGCCAAACATGTCCCGATGACCCAATATGAACCCGAGTTGATCCATCTAACAAACTCAACAGACAACACCATCCAGCCTCTAGGAAAATTCATGCCTGGCCCAACACATGCCTAATCCAAGCTAATCTGAGTGCGGTTAAAGCCAACCTAGGCTGCTAGCCTGGGTGCAGAGTAAGATAGCCTGGCCCAAGCTACTTGGAAAGATCCAGCCTCTAGAAAGGTTCCTAGTATTGAATAATGATCAAATAAAAAAGCCTGGGTGGGCGAATCTTCACACCTCTATATTTGAATTATATCATGTACTTTATTTTTTAATTTTAGTGATTAAAAAATCATGCATATATTTTTTCAATCCTTTTAAGCATGCCAAAATTTTTATCATATCTAATTAAATTTTTATTTTATTTGAAATGATATTTATAGTGATAGAAAAATAGATTTCAATAATAGACTAGACACCATAAGAATAAATAGATCTTTTTATTTTAAATGACATGAGCATGATAAATTCAGATTAATTTTACCAACTCAATATGTTAAATTTTTTCATATCATTGTGAAGCACGGCACAAACCATGCCTTGTGGCAGCACATGCAACTACATGACATTACTCCTAGCATGTCATGCAATGCCTAGGCTATTAAAACCAAGCAGTGCCTCAGGCCAAGACAGGGCTGCTTTACCCATTTTCCACCTCTATTCACACCTATTTGATGGTAACCTCATCACTAACTCATAGCTAATTAAATAAAAAATTATTTTCTACAAATACAACATTAATCTCCATACTCGGAGGTTCGCAATAACTAATATACTTATTTTTCAGATATTTTCTTAAGTTGTGTAATTTTTCATAACTTTTATCCACTTCATGTGGTCATTTCAAACAGGTGTACATATATTTTGTATAACTTTTACCCCTTTATCTTAACTTTAAGCTTCATATACACAGCTAAATAATAAAAAGATGAATTGGTTTTCAAGTATTTTAAATACTCTAATTCATATATACATGTCTCAATCTAATTCATTTAGTACTATTTTATCAATTTTACTATTAAAGAAATCAAATATTACATATTGATAACCAACAAATTAATCCAATATCAAATATGTTTACTTTCAATAATATTTCACATCTTGTTTTAAAGACAAAACTTGCATAGATTATTAAATTATTGCAGTTAAGTAGACATCATAATATATTTTAATTAATTTCAAATTCATTCTAAAGAATAAAAAACTATTTATTAGATGATATCTACCCTTAAGATTATTATGTAACACATACATTCAAAATAAAAAATTTTAGTCAAATGATTATTTCTTATTATTCCTACAAATACACTTACTACAACACTATTATTTGCAACAATATCAAATATATATTATATATTTATATAATTGTATATTTGTATATACATATATATTTATATATTCATATATAATTAACTTTACATTACATATTTATAAATATTTATTTTTATATATTTATATATTTATTAATTTATATACTTATATATATATATATATATATATATATATGCATCATTCATCTCGCTTTTAAAATGATTTCATATTAATAATTCAATGGTTGGAACCACTATCAAATATATAAAGACGTGCGTTTGAATCCCACCAGAGCTCATGAAAAGTATTTTAAAAATTAATAATATTTTTCGAATTTAAAAAGCAGTTTAGTAGTTTCCAAATTTAAAAATTTATAGATTTAATTTTTTTTTAAACATTCATAAACAAAATCAGGTTAATACATTTCAGTGCACTAAAATGTAATTATATTTTATTTTGGTACACATTTTTTTATTTTTAAAAAAATCTTTTTTAATTATTTTATGTTTAGTGTATCAAAATGCAAAACACAAATCCCCCTAAAATATATATATCATCAAGCCACTTATATAAAATAAAACATAAATAATAATAATAAAATTACGTGAACAAAATATACAACAATATAAATACTCCTATATCATATGTATCATGATATATACAATATATACATATATATATACATATATATATATATATATATCATGGTAGATACACACACACATATATATATATAACTATTCATGTATCTATATATAACTATATTTATGTATATATAATTATAGTATGTATACAAATTATATATATATATATATATATAGTTATATAGTATGCATATATATATATATAGATATAAATCTATATATCATGATATATACAATTATATATCATTGTATATCATGATATAAATAATATACATATATATACATATATATCACAACATATATCATGATATATATATATATATATATATATATATATATACATATATGTTTACATAAAATTATTTTTTTTTCATATGTAAGATGTTGATATATATTTTTTTAATGTTGACATAGAAGAAATAAGGTTATATGTTGGCAAAGTTAATATAATTTAATATAGCAAAACATAAATATTTTGATTTTAATACATTAAAAGATGGAGAGGGATCCCAAAACATAATTTTTTTTATTTTGAAATATCCTAACATATTTTTTATCAAAACAATGATTCAACTTGAATTATTTTATAAAATAATAGTAAATAAAAATGATTCATAAGATGATATTTACATACCTTGAGCTATTTTATAAAATAATAACAAATACAAGTGATGACGTGGGGTGTCAAATACAAGTGATGGTGTTTGACAATATAAAATGTCTCACAAAAATAATTATGCATTCTGTCAATATTTTTTTTGATGACGTGATTCTCAAATAATCACATAAATAAATTTCTTTTAATAATATTTCTAATTAAGTTCAAGAAATTGTATAGACCTACTCATATAAATAACATTATTAAAATCACAATTATTTTAAAAGTATAATAGAAAAATCTTGAAGAAATTTTGTATTTATTATATTTTTTTCTCTAATAATTTTAAATCTCATTTTTCTACCTACCTTCGCTTGACACACCTCTTAACTTTCTTTATCATGATTTATACTTAAGAAGAATTTAGTATTCTAGAATAAAATTTTACCATTCAAAAATATATTAAAAATTTAAAATATATCTTTTTATTAGCTAAAATATAATTTTTTTTATATTTTATTTAAAACACTCAATAATACAAAAAAAAAGAATTGCAATAACTTATTTTATACCATTTTTATAGATTTAAAATTAAATGCAAACCACTTAAAAAAATATTAATAATTTCTTGAATATTCTCTAAAAAAAACTTCAAAATAAATTATCTAATATTTTAAATATTGCTAGGATCATTTTCAAGCAAGGTACACCTTGGCTAAAAGATAACTCATTTATATTATTTTCTTATTATCTTTACAAATTCTAAGATTTTCAACAAAAAAAAAATTATTTTTTTGAAGAAAAATATATGTATATTAATTTTTTTTGTACTTGATTTTTTGAAAACAAAATTTCAAATGTTATTTTAATTTTAGATCACTAAATTTTCTTTAAAACTGATATATGTTAAGTACAAGTGTACAACTAAGCATTGAGAAAAAAGAATATGATGGGCACCACTCCATCAATCTAATTTTCATGACTAGATAATAATAACTATTAGTAATTTACCCAAAAAAAATTACAAAAAAATAAATATTTCAGATATAGATTTGCTTGAAAATGTAAAATATGATTCGATGTTTGATAATATATTACATAGTAGAACTAATCGTTGATCAAATAGTAAACCTACATCAACATAGTTTCCTTTTAGTTCCAAGATTTGTCTTCTATTTCCTTGGTAGCTTGCCTAAGTAAATAAAAAGTTGCTTTTATTAAAATTTATATTATGTATTTAAGACAATATATATTTGATATTTAAGGCAAGGCACTTTTGTGAATGTTCCTCACCTAACCTGCCTTAGCCAATGTCATTTCAAACAATGGATGATAGCCGAAAATGCTACATGGATAATATATAACCAATTATAATTCATATAACCAATATGGATAATATCACAAATAAATTATAAGAAAGATGATGATGCATATTAGCTATTCTGAGCTAACATATTATAATACAAATGCAATGGAAAAGGGTATGAATACCTGAAAGAACAAATTATGAGAATTTGGTAATTTTGACTTCTTTGGAAACTTGTTTGAAAGTAGACAAAATTGTAAACTTCACGTTCGCTATTTCTACGAGCATTTTCAGAGCTGCATACATACAGTAAATTCCTAAATCAAACAGTTCAAAGCTTTGGAAATTTGTTGTTTTAGCACACACCTTTCTCAAAGGATAGCTGTCCAGCTCTTAGCTTTGGAGAAACAAGAGTCCCAAACACAGCCAGCATTTTATTCCGCCCCACTGTTTCCCTGAGAAGCTACAATAAGGTCCATCACATTCTCAGAATTGTAAAACCGTTGGGCTTCTTGTTTCCAAAAATCATTCATCAAGGGTACTTACTGGATCATTTGCTGGAAATTGAGTTCCAATATCAGACTTTCTCATTTTCTTCAAAAATTGAGGATGTGAAATCATGGAACATGTTTCATATAGACATTATGTGAACATGTATCAATCTAATAGAATTACACTGCATGTTCATCATGAAATAAACACACACACACATACACACATATATATCTAATTATATATATATCATGATATATGTGCCTATATATACAGCAAATATATCAAGATAAATAGATTGCACATAGGAAATATATATTATGATATATATATATATATATATATATATATCATAATACGTATCACAATGCTGCAAAAAAAAACTTTGGATGACTTTTTTTTATTTGTTTTTTGTTTTTTTTTTGATTTTTTTTTGTTTTTATTTATTTATTTATTTTTATAATCTTTGGATGACTATATTGCTATGTTGGATGAAATGAATTGAAGGGTAAATTAAGATTTTTAAATTTTAGTGCACCATAACTAAGTTATTTTTGGATTTGGTGCATTTTTTTCAAACTCGATAAATTAGGATTCAAATATTTATTTTTATTAAGATGGAGCCATGGGAGGACCTTACACAATTTTCTCAAACAAAAAGAGTTTTTCTTTGAGAAAATTGTGTGAAGTTACTCTTTATAAAAATAATAAAAAAGTTGCCCAAATTTTCATCAAACTCAAAAATATTTGTTTTTTACACAAAAAATAAGAAAATCCAAAAATACCCTTCCTACGACAAAGTCCGAAGAAATTCTCAAAAATAATTGAAGCTAAGATTATTGTATTTGGACTTTTAGAATAATTTATAAAAGTTTAAAATATTTTAGATAGTTCAAATAATTTCTACTAGAATTCTAAAAAGTTCCAGATGTTTAAGATTCTCCTTCTATTTTAGAATATTCTAAAAACTTTTTGAGCTCTTGATGAAACAAAGCTCTCACTATATATGAGAGTTTCATTATTATTATACTCACTCAAGCTTTTTGAGCTATACTATATATTTTTATTTTTAAGTATTTCTCTCTCTTGTTAATCATGTATATAAGATTTTGTCAATGTAACTCTTATAAAAGGCAAGAACATATTGACTTAGACAATTGAAGAAAATAATTTTTTAGACTAAAAATACACATATAATACTAAAACTTATGACCCATGATATTTATACTACCCATGTCAGCATGCCACACAATATCAAAAATAAAAAAAAATAAAAACATTTTTATGCCATTTGTATCAAGATGTATTATTTTATATATAAATAATTTTCAAAAATACATATATAAACATATATACATTTATAATCATATATGATTATTGATTGACTAAAAACTACTTTTTTGATTTTTAAAAAAACATGAATCATATCTCATAGTTATTTTTCTTTATTTTCAAAAAATCTGAGGATCTAATCCCAACCCACACTTTTAAAAAAATATGACATTGCATTTTTTTATGCCCACATAGCAGGAGAGGAGAATTGTCATATTGATGCTATTTAGTGGAGCAAAAAAAATTTATTTTTCATTTTTGTGCATTTTTTAGAAATATGAAAATTTTGAGAATTTTTTTAATTATTTTTAACAAAATTTACAAAATTTTGAATTTTCTCTATTTTTTTTTATTTGATCTAGGCTCTATTAACAAAATAACAAAAAAAAAAGTATATTTTTATGAACTCAAAAAGAAAACACCAAAAACACCCTTAAAGCATTAAAAAAATAAAAAATAAATAAATTGTGTTTTCAAAAAATAAAAATACTATTTACATTTATATATGTTCTTATATATATATATATATTATGTTTATATAAATGTATAAATATTTATATACATTTATGAACAATGAAACATATATACACTTATAAGCTGAACCTTATATAAATATAATATACATTTAACCATATAAAAACATATCATCAAAAATTATCGAATACCAATGAGATACAAGCATGTTCTATAATTTGGGCAAGAATAATAATATGATAAATGATCACTTAAAAAATCCTCATAATACATACATATATTATAAATCATGTATCAGCATGATGATAAATATCTTCGTCCAAGAAGAGTAAATCTCATATTCAACATTTAAGACTCATCAAACACATTATCTTCACTTTTTAAAAGTAAGTCAACTGCGATATTAACCTTTTAGATATCACACTAAGTGAAAACCTTGTAAACTTGATCTATTAATACTTTGTTCTATATGCATGTCATGTTTCTTTCATAATATTCAATAGTAGTTGATGTTGTTTTTATGATTTTAACATATTATATGTTTGAACATATTCATGTGTTTTGATAATATCCACAATGACTATTTCTAATTGATATAATTCATGCAATTCAAATATATTTCAATTATATTTGAAGATAATTAATGTGTTTTTCAAAATGCATATTTGATGGTATGATTCTAACATGTTCTTAATAAGTATCAAAAATTTATATAGAATATAATTATAATTTATTGGTATTCGATGACTTTTGATGATATATATATATTGTGCTAAGATATTTTCAGGTTTCTAGTTTTGGTGTATTTTTTTCAAATATAAAAAATATTGATCTTTTTTTTATAATTTTCAAAATAGCATACCATCATTTTAATTTCCCATTAAATTGTAACTTTTTATATTTGAATCAGAAAAATAAACAAAAATATGGATTTTAAAATTTTGAAAAGCTAACACAATTTCCACCATGTTATTTTTGTAAGTACACATGCCAATTATAATCTTTTTTTTTTTGTGTCTGGAATTAAAAAGCTAAACATAATACCAGAAAATTTGGGATTGCCCCAATTGTGTTGCTTCTCCACATCAAAGTCTGGCTCTGACTTTTGATCTTCATATTTTTGCTCCACATCTAACGAAGCCCATTTTTGCAGGAAAAAGTGTTGCTTCTTATCCATGGACAAAGCTAAAATTCAATCAAGCACCAAAACACTACCATGAGAGCAAGTCTAACCATGGTAATCAGCTATTGCGTGCATAAATAAAAAGTAGTTAATTACACATTGAACATCACTTCACGGATAAAAAAAACTGAGTATTGAAAAAACTAAACTGAAAAGACAGTAATGCAAAATGATAAGCAATTTTACAATTATCTACATTAACTTGCAACGAAGTAGCAGCAGAATGACAATTCAGATCCAGCAAAGCAGAATTCACTCGTGAAGAACCCATTGAGTGTCTCGCGCTCGCTAACTCAAGCCATCCCTGCAATCAAAAATTTTTCTCCCCCATTTGATAATCCAAGTTCTCTAAATAAAAATCTAGAAATTAATGCTTTTGTTATTTATACAGTTATGAATGTTTCATTTATGTGTTTCATCTGGGATCTTACATTGTCATCAGTCATACTTACATAAAGATTCATTTATTTGTTGAAATGAAAATTTTAGCCGGTTATTTAATTTCATGTTAGACAAATTTAACAATGGTCCAAGCGTTATGATAGAAGAATATCGCTCGCCATTACTATTAATTAGAGGAACAATCAGAGTGTACCTCGCGAAGGACAGAAGACAGGGAACCCATAAGGCACAAATACTCGTCAATTGAATCCAAAAACAGGAGAACCCTTTCATCTCTTGCCTGTTTGCTGTCTTCAGGCCTCGTGGTCTCTTTATGTATCATGCAGCACTCAGACATGCAATTGTCTTCTGTTTCTTCTTCTTTCATGGAATCGCAAATCACAGATTCAGAAATCGACCAGCTATTGAAGTGCAACATAATGCATCCACTCATAAATCATAACTATAACAGACCTTAACCGGTAGTTAATTTAAAAGAATTTTTTTCCTACACGCAACATAAAAACTTACAGAAAATGAAAGCTATAATGATATAGTTCTTGCTGCAAAATGAAAACGAGTGCAAATAAGCGCAGATTGAATATAATGTAATGGTAGAAATGTCCCTTGATTAATATTTCATGATGAAATAAGAACATGATCTTCGTGAACACATTTTTTTTTGGGTAATTATGTTTTGGGTGATCCCCATAAAAATTTAAGAATTTAAATTTTATATTTTTAAATTTAAAAAATATCACCAAAATCTTAAAAAATTGAGGTTTGGGGCACTATTTTACATTTATCCTAAATTGCCCACGTCCTCCCTCATCGAGCTCATGATCACCCTCCAGGGATTTGATGGAGCTCTCCATCAAACTCTAAGAGCTTGACGTTGAGCTCCTCAAGCTCGACCATGAGCCTAATGAAGCTCAATGGTGCTCTTGGTCAAGCTCTAGGATCTCGGCATCGACTCCATTGAACCCCTAGAGCTCGATGGAGCTCTCGATCGAGCTCCAGGAGCTTGCCGTCAAGCTCCATCGAGCACCTAGAGCTTGACCGAGATCTCTTTCAAGCTCTTGGAGCTCATCGTGTTCTTCTAGAGCTAGACATAAAGCTCGAGGAACTCGTGCCGAGCTCCTGGAGCTCAAGGAGCTCGTTGGTTCTTTCGTCAAAGCTCCAGAAGCTCATGGTCGAGTTCCATCAAGCTCGATGAGAAAGGGTGAGAGTCGATGAGAGGACACATAATAGAGTGCCCCAAGCCCCAATGTTTTAAGATTTTGGCGATATTTTTTTAAATTTAAAAAGATAAGTTTTAAGTTCTTAAATTTTTCTAATAAAACACCCAAAACATAATCTCCCTTTTTTTTTTGGGTTTAAATGGTACTTTTCAGCCCACCCCTACTTTTGTTCAGTTTTCACCCGAAGTTACCATCACATAATAACTTGGAATAATTATGTTTTAGTGATCATATATATATATTAAAAAAAATAGACCTAAATTTTAATATTTTAAAAATAGTACATCAAACTCTAAAATAATTTATTTTTGCAACACTCATTTATATTAACAGTAAATTATCCTAAACTTTAAAGAAATGAACCTGACTACAAATTGCTCATTCATAAACTCATCTAGCTTCACAAGCTCCTAGAAGCTCGCTACAAGCTTGACAAGCTAGATGAACGCATGGAGCTCCTGAAAGCTTATTACGAGCTTTACGAGCTTTACTAGCTCTAGTGAGCTCGATGAGCTTCATCGAGTTCATCGATGGAACTCCTTAAGCTCCATGACAAGCTCCTAGGAGCTCATGAAGCTTGAAGAGCTTAACGAGCTTTCAGGAGCTCGTTAAGCTTGACGAGTTTATAAATCGGTAGTTTGTGGTTAGATTACTTTCTTTATAATTAAGGATAATTTTGTATCAATATAAATGAGTATATCAAAAATTAATTACTTAATAGTTTTAAGTATACTATTTTTTAAATATTAAAATTTAGATTCATTTTTTAAAATTTTTTTATGAATGGTACACCAAAACATAATTATTCCTAATAGCTTATCTTAATTTTGGCTCTATGATGATTTACTAATTAACATAAAAATCTTCAATAAATAATTGGTAATTTCCAAGTCAGTTGCAAAGCCATAAAAATTCATTGCAAATATCTATTAGCATCAGTTTTGTAAAATAAGTATTTTATTGCAAAAAAACTTTGTTGCAATTTTGCACACTTTGGCATTCAGTTGTAAAAGACTAACGGATTTGCAACGCAATTATTCCATTGTTATATTGCGATGCATTTCACATCCGTTGCTAATTTAGTTGCAAAATCTCAAAAATTATAAAACGGATAAACTAAATTTGTTGTTATTCCATTACTAATTTGCAACAGATCATCAACCATTTCATTTATAACTATTAAAAATTTTCTTTAGCCATTCCGTTGCAACTTTGCAACTGAGTTGAAACCACAATGAGTCATTGCAAATTATATTGTTTTAATTCTATTACAATTCTATTGTAAATTTATAACAGATCAGTAACCATTTTACTACTAACCATTGCAATGTATGTTGTAATTTCGTTGTAACTTTGCAACATATTTGCAACCATTATGAGTCCTTGCAAAATATTTCATTGTAATTTTATTGTAATTCCATTACAAATTCATAACTGCATTGTAACTAATATATTCTTTATAAAAATTACTTATTTGCAATAGAATATCCATTGCAAAATCCATTGCAAAATCCATTGCAATATCCGTTGCCATTAATTTTTCTAATTTTCATTTAGTTTTGTTAAATTTGTTATTTTCTAATATTTCCAATATTATTCAAAATTTTCTATACCAGATTCAAAATTTCTTGTATCATAATATAAATTACAACACACCTTTTTTATAACTAATAGTTAACAGTTTCATACACCATATTCAACCAAATTTTAAATTATAATTCCTTTGTACAACAGTTTAAAAATAAAAATATCTAACAATTAGTTGGATCTTTCAGTAGTAGGTACATCTATCTCTGGAACAATGGCTTGTGGAATAGGTAGACCGCTAATAAGCTCTAAAATTTGTGCATTAAAATCTGTGCATTGAGATGAAGATGCATCCTCTCTTACAGTTACGATCTCAGCCTCATACATCAAAACTACATGATCCTAAAATATATAAATATTAGTAATATATTTTTTTATAAACAAAAATTTCAAACAAATTGACTAAAAAGATTGCACTTACATAGATCTCCTGAGACTTCCAATCAACAAATTGATTATCTACCTTCATCCTATGAGTTTGTTCTAGGAGCTCATGTGGAAGAGGCAGATGCTTTAACTTGGACGCCTAAAATTTAAAAGTATAATATAATAAAACAAGTATTTAGAGAACATTAAATAAATACCAAATAATTATCAATATACGTACCAAATTCTCCCTATGACATAAGGAACCATCGATATGTCACGAAGGTCATGCACCCTCACCTCCAGTCTCACTCATCCTATTCATAGATTATTGGGAAGACTTTTTCTGAAATTCTGGTGACTACCAATAACGTTGCCAAGCTTCCCCAAATTCTCTCTGAGATGAAACTCGATCATTCACTATGATCTTTCCATCGACTCACATCATTGCTATAACGTCGTGAAGCTCTTTTATGTCATGCAACCTTAACAATAGCATCTAATGAAAGATCCCACTTATAATGTTTCTGCAATTAATATCATACCAAAAATGAAAATTTGTGAAATAAAAAAAATCTTATTGTATATGATATGGGAAACTTTTTAGTGTTATAAATGTTTTTGATTTTATTCACATTTCAATTCCACCTTATCCACATTATTAAAAATTATTTAAAAAATATTCAAGACCAAAGTGAAACAACATTTATTATTGATCAATATATAAAAAAATAAAATAAAATATATCTTAGACCCAATTCATACTTGATACTCTTGCCAATAAAAATCTTTGATATCATGAGGAAACATCTTCCAAATACATCACATACAAATGCTCCTTAAAGATATTAATGATAATCCTAGATATATTCTCTGTGATCTATTTCCTACAAGTAAACATACAATGTTTATCAATGCAATCAATAGACTTAATTTGGTCAACATTAAAAAATTCAAGTGACATAGTTTTAAAAAAAAAACATACTCTACATCAGTAAGTGTAATGGAAGGAAGAGAGACCGAACCAATGAGTAATGATAATGTTGAACTCTGTAGTGATGCTACTTGAGGTGTTGAATCTTTTATAGGTGGTGGCATAGATAATGATGCATGATCACCTGGTGTATGAAATGTGGGGCTAGTAGTATCATAGATGATGACACCTTATGTAGATATATGTGTAGTAGGTAAACTCTCTAATGATTCAGAATCTACTTGGGCACTAGGGAAAGAAATCACATTCCTACCACATCCTCTAGTCCTTATCCCAAATTCTCGTCCTACTCCTCGACCCATATCTGCATGACCATAAGAACAAATTACAATATATATTAATTGATAATTAAATTATCATACAACAATCAAATTACCAAACTAATTTCATCATTGTTTAAACCATTCTATTCTTCTTCTTTATTTTCATCATATTCTTTATCTTCATCTTCATTAGAAAGTATTTCAGTTATATCGATATCTAACATTTCACCTATCTGATCATTAAACAAAATAGTTTTATTTTCCACCGGTAAATTATATTCTTCAACATCATTTGTTTCCTATTGAAATAGATCTTGTGGGATAATGTCTAGCTCTACAGGCATCTTAATCATACCTCTACCCTTGATTTTACAAACAACCAACCAAGATCTAGTTAGAGGTATCAAACAGAATGTGTCGGGCCAGCACGGCCCATTTTTTTCAGGCCCGACCGTGCTTTTGTGCCGGGTCAAGCACGGCACGGTTACTGTACCATGCCGTACCTGGCCCGGCATGATTTTGTAGGGTTCAGCCCGGCACGGGCCCGAGGCACGATCCGCAAGGTTCGGCCCAAATTAAAAAAAATAGAATTTCGACACGCCCAAAACACGAGACCCTAATTTTTAAAACACGAGGCCCAAATTAAAAAAAATAAGGATTTGGGCTGGCCCGAAACCCTAATTTAAAAAAAATTAGGGTTTCGGCGCTCCTGTAACCCTAATTTTTAAAAAATATTGATTTCGGCATGAAACCGTGCCAACGAGCCATGGTACCGTGCCGGGCCAGGCACGGCACGAGGCCCGGTTGGCCTCGGCATGGCACAGCACGATCGTGCCGTAGTTGGGCACGACACGAGCCCGGGCACGGAAAATTTCCGTGCCGGGCCGGCCCAGGCACAGCCGAATCATGTCGTGCCTCGTGTCGGGCCAGCCCAGCCCGATTTACACCTCTAGATCTAGTATCATATTTTAAGCTTACATATGTGCAATAATACACTTGTTGTGCTTGCATTGCTAAAACAAATGATTCATCTTATGCATATCTTCTTTAATGATTTACATCCACTAATTTGTATTGGTTGTGGATCCTCATCCCTACATTTGGTGTAATGTCAAAACCACTCATACTTAAATAAAATAGTCTTCTTAATGGGTCATCCTGGGTACTCTAATTCTACGATTTCTTGCAATTAACCATAATAGTCAGTTTCATCAATCATGTAATTAGTACCTTTAACACGCACACCACTATTGTTTGAAAATCCAGAAGTCCCCCATTGACGTGTGTGAAAACAAAAACCATTCATATTATATCCATTATAACAGTTAACTGAAACAGTCCATCTGCTAGAGCTTTAAGATATATGTTTTCAACATTGTCATATACTTGCAAAAAAAGAGTGCGTTAAAATACATGTTACCATTAACTAACTAAAACAATAAAGAACTTAGGTACATCTTGAACCATACTATGAAAAAAAATCATCGAGTCTATCATCAACAGTTGCATCATTAATGTATAGCTCATTTTGCTGAAACTCAGCAATGAATATTCTTTTAATAAAATACTTATTAGTTGAATTAGAAAATTACAACATTAGTACAATAGTTGAGTTAAGATGCATACTCAATATAAGGTTTAACCTCGATGCAGTTCAGCAAGACATACTAATGTGCGATATTAATCTCTTGTCACTTAGCATTCGTGTTGTATGTCTTCCCAAAGGTCGACCGAGATGGGTGAATATTGACAAGTTCCCATCGAAATCATTTCCTTCTCCAGTATGGAACTCAACATTACGAGGTATCCTTCGATGTCTTGGATGGAGTGTTGGATTGAAATAATGCTCACAAAAAGCTAAAGCTTTTCAACAAAATATGCATTGCATATTGATCCTTTCACTTTGACCTTATTCCTTGCATTTTGTTTTAACTTCTACAAATACCTAGCAATCTAATCAATATATTTATAAATATCAAAATCATATAATGATTCGATGATAGTAAATATAATTTTATAACATAAATTTGCATACCTTTTAAATGGATACATTCATTGGTATTGAACTGGTCTTACTACCCTTGCTTCATATGCCAAGTGTGTTGGCAAATACTCCATTAAATCAAAAAATTAAGAGGAAATATCTGCTCTAGTTTACAAATAATAATTAGTATTTTTGACTCGAATCTCAACATAACTTCTTTTTTAAGCATAGTTGATGTAAGCTCCTTAAAAAACAAGCTAAGTTCTGTTAATACTTGTCACACTGCTGATGGAAGTATCTCTCGAAATACAATTGATATCAACATTTGCATAAAGACATAACAATCATAATTTTTCATTCCAAAAAATTTTTTTCTCATGTCTACACACCTGGTTATATTTGAAGCATATACTTCTAGAAATCTGAGATTTTGAACCCAAATATACAACTCATTTCAACCTTTTTTATCTGTTGTATATCTAATTTATTTTTACTTAATAATCTATTTTTAATATTTTAATGTAAGTGCAAGAAATGAAATATTAAAAATCCAGGGATGCAGCAGTAGCACAATAATGGAGGTCCCGCTGACCGGTCAGCGGACCGAAATTTTTGGAGCAGAGCCTGGCCCGTTCCATGATCCAATCCGCTTCGGTTAAATGAATCGGATGTTTATTTTTTGTATAAAATGATTTATATTTATTTTTTCGGGCTGATATTTTTGACACGATTGAACTGTTCATCTTCTCTCTCCTCTCTCTCTGCGCGATTTCGCGACTGCCGAATACTGCATACTATAAGACGTTCTGATTCTTGGTTTTAATCTGTAACGCATAAGCATTTTCTGGTGGAGGTAGCTAGTCGTATTGAGCGACTAGCGAACCAAGTTATTTCCTATGTTGTATTTTCATTTTTTTGTTTCTATCGTGGATGATGTTGGATTGGAATATACATATTGCTTGTTTCTGTATTTCTGTTATTTTTTGTTTCTTAATCTCACTACCCGTGAAAGCGCAATTACCCAACATTATCTAATATATAACAAGCTTTTTGAAGCTTTCCATCAACAACATATAACTCTGGTTGACGACATATTTTCATTAAGTCTAATATATACTTTGCATTGTCTTTTTTTTTTGCTCTCAATATTCATCAGTATGATAAAGATATTTTCAAACATATTTTTCTCTATATGCATCATATCTAAATTATGTCATATGAGATTTGTGCTCCAATATGATAAATCCCAAAAAATTGACTTCTTATTCTATTCAGTTAATTTACTAACAAAAATATTGGCATCATTTGCTCCAATCTCAGTAAATTTTTTTTAAGCCTAATACATCAATTTCCCTTAGTAAGTCAGCACCAGAGCAAATTTTTGGAGATGGATACTATTCAATACTTTCTAAAAGCATATTCATCTTCTAAATGGATGATCTAGTAAAAGAAACTTATGATGATTATCAAGTCATGTTTGTTTCTTTCATTTTGTAGGGTAAAAGTATTTGATTCATTCATACAATACGGACATTCTAGTCTGCCAGATTTACTCTAACCAGACAAAATTGAGTAAGCTAGAAAGTCACTGATTATTCATAAGAGAGCTGCTTATAGCATAAAATTTTACTTTCTGAATATATCATAAGTTAACTTCAACTTCCCACAATGCCTATAACTCAAAGATCAAAGGTTGTAAATACACATCTAACTTGTCCTTCGGATTTCTAGGGCCTAACACAATAACTACTAGAAACATGTATTGTTCCTTTATACACATTTCTGGGGGCAGATTATATGGAGTGATAATAATAGGTCATGAAGAATACTTACTCCCCTATTGCCCTAATGATTGAAATCCATTAGGACATAGGCCTAATCTGACATTACAGCTTACAGTTTCAAATGAAAGATGCATAGCATTAAAATATTTCCATTCAAAAGAATCAGAATGATGCATCACACCATCTTCTATATAATGATCATCATATCATCTCATACTCTCATCAATGACATCTAAAGCATATAACCATTGAAGTCTTGGTGTTAGTGAAAAGTAATATATTTTCTTATATGACACAAGTTTTTGTCTATTAATACTTTGTGGTCGATAGCGAACATAGTCACAAAATTTACATTGAGTTAATTCTGAGTCATCACCCCAATAAATCATACAATCATTCAAGCAAGTATAAATTTTATAGAATGGCAACCCAATTTCTTTGATAAGCTTCATGATTTCATAGAAACTATCAGTCATAACATTATCATCTGGCAACAACTCCTTAATAAACTGACACAAAGTATCATAGCACCATTCAGACAATCAATGCTCTGACTTGATATGAAGCATTCGAGCAATGGATGATATTTGTGAGTGCATATGACAATTTGGTCATACCTCTTGGTTTGCATCATTAAGCATGTCATAAAAATTTTATGCGGTTGAATTTGGAGATTTTTTCAACAATATTAGCATTAAATTGTGGACCATCTACATCATTAACCATCTAAACAAATATTGTCAATAATTCAACAATATTTGTTATTACATGATGGTTAATAACATTCACATTATATAATGCCTCCTCCCCATATATAAATGATTCAGTCTCACCATGCAAGTACCACACATGATAATTAAGGACAAAATCATATTTATAAAGATAGAACCTTGTCTCATTAACCTCAACAAAATTCTTATTCTTGTACTTCTTAATTACATGGATATCTAATGTGATTACCATCACTGCCTTCCAGTCGACTAAGTGCAAATTGAATAAATTCTTCGACTCTCGATATAAATAATTGGTTAGGCAAACCATTTAATAGCTTTTAATACATTCATTCTCTATTTGAACTCATTTTACATGCCTTGATATGTAACATAAATTATTCAGTTGATTGATATATAATGAAAATAGGAAAATACTGATCATCATCTCACTTTAGGATCATAGATAATCAAACAAGGGAAATTAGATTCCTTAGCATTTCTAGTACAAAAAAATTAGCATTTCTAGTACAAAAAAATTAGCATTTCTAGTACAAATAATCAAACATGGAAATAGTATATTTAAAGACCAAATTAGTGCTAATTGTACATGCCTATTAGGAACCTCAACAATGATTGGCAATCTAGGGATACGTCAATCTAGCTACCTATAAAATATTCAAATAAAAGTCAAGATGCTCATAAAAATACAAAACGCCACTAAAATATTTTGTGTTAGCTATCAATATATTATATGTAATTTCATATATAGTATAATCAGTAATATTATAATAAGTAATATGTTTGGGAAGTAATATTTTTATTGATAAAATTTTTAAAAATATTATATGATATAGTGAATTTATTTTATTTGTATACAATAATATATTTTGGAATACACTTATATCAAAATGCAATATTAGTAAGTGTTTAAATCATTTTGATAATATTCATATTTTAGTAAATTAATTAATGCGATAAAAATAAAATTTTTTAAATATGAATTTTTCACTAATTTATTTGCTTTTATTTATTATTAAGTTAAAGTAGAATAAATTAACAATATTATAAAATTTATACGTGAGTGAATAAATCAATAATAATAACCAAATACTAAAATTTATATACATATGTAAATTTTATATTTATATATATATTATAAAAAAATGAAATAAGACAACAATTTGTGGTCGAAGAAAATTAAGATGATTTAGGTCCAGAATGAAAGGATTTTATTGTTTATTTTTATTTCAAAAATGGAAGAATTTTATTTCAAAAATAAAATTTTTGAAATAATAGTTTTTCACTAGTTTATTGTTTATTTTCACATTCTCATCATAGTACATGCCTAAATGGATGGCCAATCCCACCAAATTGATTCGGAAGAAGCAAATAACATTCACCTCTTCAATTACTTATTGAATACTCAAAAAACATTTTTTGGATCACAAAAACAATTAAAATATACATTAACTTCTGCAATTTTGTGTTTTTGAGAATCATAGCATAAAAAATACAATAACTACCTAAATGCCTGCCACACGCCGGAGAAGGAAAGAAGATGATACTTACAATCAAGGAAGTTCGGGAATAAATACAAGCAAAAGATCAATGTATATTTTACCCTAAAACCGACAATATATAGGTTAAGAATATATATTGTGTTACCAGCGGGAAGGTGGCAAGGGAGCAGAGAGAAAAGAGCACCACCGGAAGCAAAATGGAAGACGAAGCAGCCCGACGGACGCAAAATGGAAGACGAAGCAGCCCGACGGACGCAAAATGGAAGAAGAGCACCACACGAGCTGCAGAAGGAAGAGTGGCGAACGGATACCTGCAGCTAGGGCTCTCGTGCTATCTCCAGATAGGGCGACCGAAATTGGAGATAACACAATATTTAATATTTTTACAATTTTTTATCTAAAGGGGACCGAACCCGAGCTCTTTCTATTATTTTAATTTCCAAAATAAAATAAAATAGAAATTTATATTTTTTATTAAGATTTAAATTATTAGAATGTTTTTATAATTTAAAGTATAAACACTAAAAAATAAAAAAAAATTAAATAGATACTATTTAAATAATAAATTTGAAATGATAGTAATTTTTCACATTAATATATCAATAATAATATTTTTAATATTTGTTTTTTCAACTTAAGTTAAATGGGGGAATTATGTTTTGAGGGTAATTCTCCAGAAATTTTTTATAATTAGAAACTAAACTTTTGATATTTATAAAAAAATCACAAGACTATAAAAAAATTAAAAATAATGACACTCTTCCTTAAATGCCCTATCCCCTCTCCTCTGACCCTCTTCCTCGCCCTCACCCATCGCTCCTGGCCCTCGCCCTCCCCTCGCCCGCATGTCCTCACCACCCCCTGCACCTCTCCCCCGGTAGCTCTTCACGATGGAGCTCGACAAGCTCCATCATGGAGTTCCATGAGCTCGAGCTCGTGGAGAGGCACGAGGAGAGAAGGGTGAGGGATGACAGGTGAGGGACAAAGGCAAGGGTGAGGACGAGGCCGAGGGCGAGGAAAAGGAGAGAGGGGTGAGGCTAGTTTAGGATTAATATATTTGAGTGCCCTGAATTTTAATTTATTAATAGTTTGGTGAATTTTTTTTGAAATATTAAAAGATGGGTTTTCTTTTTTTAGATATTTTGGGAGAGTACATTGAAACTCAATTCCAACATTGAAAAACTCAAAAAAAAAACATCCACTCACAAAAGAAAATAATAAAATTTCTAGAAGTCTAGATTTAATGATTCTATGCAATAATGAACTTAATTAATTATTTATGCTCAAATGAGCTTCTTGGACGTGTAGTCCAAGTTTTTTTTTAAAGCTTTTTGGACAAGTTTTAAGACATTCCATAACTTCTTTAGCTTTAATTATGTTTATTGGGCATAGTTGGCCGGACAAATCTTTATATATTAAATCTACTATTTTAGGTTAATATAGAACTTTTTGGATTATCTCATTGAGTGTATCTTTGAATTGTCTTACTCTTGCCCTTGTAATAGGTAAGGTAAAACCATAGATTCTCGGTATTTCAGATGACATTGAGTTTCAAGAATTACTTCATGACTTAAATGAAGTTATAACCTTTTAAAAAATGTTACAAATAAAGATTATAACTTTGGAGTCGTGACTTATATTATAAAATTAATTCAACTTAAGATGTAATATTATTTTTACTGCAATATATTTTGCCTTATAGCTACTAGAAACTTGATAATTTAAGCCATGACTTATACTATGGGAATGCTGCATGAATGAAGCTACTATATATTATAGGATGGCACAACTTGAACTTAAGCTTAATAGATTGTTTAGTTACTATTAAAATACTTGTAAATGTGTCTGTGAGAACATAAGAACAAGAGAAAATAGTTATTGTAAGGTTTTCTATAAAAATAAAATGAAAATATTATAATAGAAATATTTCTTAGTCACAAAATATAAATAGTTAATAAAATATTTTTTTCTCCTTTCTCTCTCTCTTAGTCCTCTCTCTTCCCTCTTCTTTTATGGTGCATGTGTACTTTTATGAGAATCTTGTTTGTGGCTGATTCTCCTCCCCAAAAAACCTTAAATCCCAACAATCATTCATCTTCATTATCTCATGGATTCTCAATATTTGTCATTGGAGTCCAAGTGTGGGTTCTTAATATTCAATATCAAATTTGACAATTTGGTATCAGAGCCATGAATTGGTATAGATCCAAGATAAGATTTGTGTTTTGGTATCAAATTGATGATTAAAGGCATATCAGAGAATGATGAGTTTGATAACATCTAGGGTTGAGATTGAGAAATTCATGAGGAATAGTTTTGAATTATATAAATTTAAGATGGAAGATCCACACATTGATAGGCATTATTAGTCTGTGATAGATGATTAAAAACTAATAGTGAGTGATCAGAAATCAGAGATATCATTTATATATAGTATCAAATGAGACAAAATATATGAAAGATGTTAAGTGGGTTGGGTACCACAAGCACAAACCATGATATGGCACTATTCAATTATGCTAGGCCTGGCATACCATAGTCTAGAACCATGCTTGGGCCTAGCTCATGGCACTATTCCTATCACACTAGCAGGAGAAAAGGGCATGTGCCCAGGCCTATGTCAGGGCTTGTGCCTGGGCACCATGTCAACCATTATAAAATGGCTCATTTTACTTTGTGAAAACAAATTGATAGTGCAATGCATGTAGATGTCCTATCAACCAAAAAATAATAATAATAATAAAATTTAATTTCTTCAACCATTTGATTTAATCTAAGATACTATTTAGGTCAAATTCAATAGATATTGGATTTTTATTCTAAAAAATTTAAAAAATATATTTTTTTAATCAAATTTTTTTTACTTAAATAACATTTTGATATATTTTATTTTTTATAGCTTAGTTTGTCTATAATCTTCCCTCCTCTCATGACTATCATTTTTTTTAAATTTATAAAAGCCCACAATTTTTTTATATTTATAATTTTAATTTGTCAGGGTACTAAAGCAAATTTAGGGATGAGTTATCACTACGAGGTTCGAGCAATGAGGTAGAGGTGAAAAAGTGCCTATTGCCCATATTAAGTGAATGTACATATTGAGTTGCATATATTTTATTTTAATTAATAATTTTATAAAAAAAATAAATTAACAATAACATGTAAAAAAATATAAAAACGTAGCTCTCCTCTTACTTGTAGTCTTCTAGATTAAAAAAAATCAAATATAGTGAATAGTATGAAAATCAATTAGATCTAAACATAAATAATAATGAAAACGCGACCAAAAGGTATGAGACCAACATTAATTTTTCTCTAATAGTCTCTACCCATATGCCTAAAAAACTTAAACATATGTAAACTTTAGTAGCTTGGATACACTTTAATATGATTAAAAATAAATATTCTAGAAGCATTAAAGAAGATCCAAATAATATATATATAATAAAAAAATAAATACTTGTGAAAGTACTAGTGACATTGACCATATTAAGCGATATATAGATCAATATACTATAAATATGATAAATTGGATCATAGGAAAACTCAATTGAGTCGTAGGATCTTTTGTAGTTAGATCAACTTTAGCTTTATTGACCCATTTTATTTACTAGAATGAGTTTGGAAGAGAAGACAATGTAAAAATTTCTAGCATATATCTTTCAATTAGATTTTTGGAGGATCCTATACTAGTTCATATCATGTAAATCTACTTCCAACTAGGAGAAATAACATAATAAAGTATTGTAATTAAAAAAATTAGTAATTAATAAACTTGGGAAATATAATATAGTCTCTGTGATATCTGATATCTAGACTAGCCATGTTGATACTACAATTACATTCATCACTGCCCACTATATCAATTCTAAGTGAAAATTAAAAAAAATTAGGATTTTGTGAGATTCTCTATTCTCATAATGGTCCTACCATATATAAGTGTATGTCAATGATTTTTTAGCGAATATGATATTTAAAATAGATTTTTTTAGTATTATATTTAATAATGCTTTAGATAATGGTGTTAAAATTAATATATTTGTTATAACCATTAGAGATAGACGCTTAGCTGATATTTTTTATATTAAGTGTATATCTCATGTAATTAACCTAATAGTACGAATCAAGATATTTTTTTTCTCTCCAATAGAAAATATAATAAATTCACTAAAATACTATAAGACCCCTAGTAAATAATAAAAGTTCAATACTCTATATTTGTTAGTAGGCCTAAAAAAATTCCAAACTGATATTAGATATCATTGTAATTATACCTATTCGATGTTAGAGTAATGTGTTATTCATTAAATTCTCTAAAGATTTTTTATTATATGAAGAACATGTATTCATCCATATATACTTCTACTACTTGTATTACACTTAGGTGCATAAGTAATATTCATTGTATATTTAGGGAGTATAAAGGATATTCTCATTTTGGTCATGGCTATTGAGATAAAAACTAAATATTTAAAATGCTAGTCCTCACTTTCATCTCTTTATTATTTGACTACCTATATGGACCATAAGCTTAAGGTATAAGGGATAAAAAAAATATTAAAATATATATCCACCTTCATGAACCAAGCAAAAGAACTAGATGGTTGAAATAATGAAAAAATAGATAACATGTTTACATATTTTGATGGTTTGCATGATAGTTTTAGTGGGCTTCTAAGTATGGACATGGATACCATATTTGAATATGATGAATATGCCATTTAGCTAGCTAAGAGAAAATCATAGGGTGGTCTATCATATAGGAGTAAGTTATTTTGATACTTAAATATTGATTACTACTCCATCCTATCACATGATGATAAAAATAATTTAGATATATTGAGTTAGTGAAAATCATATAAATCTACCTATCCATTTCTATCTAAGATGACATGTGATCTATTGACCACTTTGGTATCTAGCATAATGTTGAAGTATACTTTTTCTATGTCTGTGAATATTATTTCTGATAGAAAATTGACATTGCAACAATATATCATAGAATTACTATCATGCTTAAAATTTTCAAAAGATTCATGAATGAGCCTTCATGAACAAGAAAAAGAGCTACAGGTAGATAATGACTCACATAATATTGAGTATATCAACACTATGACTATGAGCTAGAGATTTGATAATCCAAACCATGTAGACTAATTATAGATATTAGAGGACAAGTGTGTTGTTATTATTGATTACTATTATTTGTAGTGATTTTATAGTTTTATATTTTATTATTATTTGTGACATCATGATGAAATCTTGACCATGAAATGAATATATTTTTTTGATTGAGCTATTACTTTTATTCATTTTCATTTATAGAGTAATGTGATTTATTTTTAATATTTAAAGTTTTTAAAATTAATATTTTATTTTAAAAACAAACTTCATATAATAGAGTTAGTGCCCACTTCCCCACACTTGGGTGGCCACAAACATTGGCTATAAAATTTTTAATTATAGACAATGGTAGTGGCCATTGGGCACTAGTTGACTGGCTAGTGGCACTAATAGTGGAGTGGCCTGGCCATGAGGCACTACGCCACTACATGTTTTGGCCAATGGCCCATTGCCAACTAAGCGGCATAGGCAATGGTTAGTGGCCACTACGACACTACTTAATGCCCACTAGCCACTACCAATGCTAGTTGCCTAGTGTCATGGCCTAGCCACAAGCAGCTCAGCCCATGACTGACCCAGCATGATTCAGTTTGACCTGACCCATCATGCTCAACTAAAGAAGTCGGGCCATCAGGCCATGCTGAGCCTACCTTCTATGTTGCTAGCTTGGGTGTGTAATTTGTGTTGTGTTCGCCCATGCTTGTTTGTAATCTTTATAGATTGAATAGTACATAGCTTGATCTGATCTTGTTTGATAAATGAGGTCTTGGTGAATATTTCTAGTGAGAGAACCATGGACTTATATAGGAAACTAGATATTCTCTCTCAAAGAAAGTCATGGTCAACAAATTATTCTTGATAAGGAAGCTTTATAAGTTGTAAATGAAGGCGATGACAAAACTACAACCCTTATCTATTCACTATCTAATTCATGAAATAATCAAATTATTGCTATCAATAGTGGTATAATAGGATTATCCTATGAGACAATAGTTGTAGCTATACTATCAAAGAATATGAGGAGAAAGAGTACGAGGAAATACTCTAAGGATGTATTATTTGTTAGGAGGATGATTGAAAACCATAGTATGAACCAAACTAGAAGTATATCCAAGTTAAGTGGAAGATCAAAGAGTATAGATAATTTAAAATTGAAATGATGAATGTGTGATAAAGACATGGGCATTTCAAGAAGTATTTGCAGAAACTTGAAAGAGTGTCAACTCAAGTCACACCGTCATTATCACAAGTCAAGACTAAAGACATAGTTGACTTGGTAGTCAATGAGCTATCCACTAATGAAGACATATATGTTATTGAAGCTTATATCACTCATGTTGATGAGGAGATCTGGTTCATCAACATAAGTGCATCATATCATTGAAATTAGTTTAGTCACGAGCATTATGATGAAGGAGATGTGATTATGGGAAACAACTCAATAATTAATATAGTTAGCCATAGAAAAGTGATGATGAAATGCATGGCACAACTTCATTAAAGGTTAGCATATGATAGCATAATTGGCCTACTAACTCAAACTTTTATGCTGGGTCACACCATGTTGGTTCTGGGTCATGCCAGCTATGGGCATCTGAAAGGACCAATTAAAAATTTTTGAAATATTTTATTAATCTTTATTAGAAATATTAAATATCATAATTATAAAAATTACACAACATTATAAATTTAAATATATTAAACCAATAATTAAAAAATATTTTATATTTGACTCAAGATACCATATAAATAAATACAATTTAAAATTTTAAATGACAACTTATAAAATATCTCAAAAACATAAACAACAAAAAAGTACTCATGAATGTAAAATCATAAATTAGTACATGAGTTTGTATATGTAGTATGATGATGTGGATACACATCATGATTATCATATATGATTTTGAATCTAATGCTAATGGTAGCCTCATTATCCTTAATGTCTTATGAGTCATCATCCACTAGTAACTATTTCGCTCATATTGAATGCCCAACCTTGAATCGTCCTAATTCTTCAAACATGCAAGTGCTTCTATATTATCCGGTTAGAGTACGAATCTCCTATTTGAAATAAAACTCATAACTACAGAAAAAATAGACTCTAATATTATGCTAGACACTAGAGAAGTTAATAGATTATATGTCATCTTGATAACATATGATATGTGAATTTATAGGATCTTTATCAACACAAAATATTCAATTTCTTATTATCATCATGTGATATGATGGAGTGGTAATTGATATCTATGTACCAAGATAACTTTCTCCTATTCGATAGACTATCCCAATATTTTGACCAATCTAATTGAATGAAAATATCATCATCATCGAATACAATCTCTATGTTTATACTTGAAACTTTCTTATAACTAATTTCATACCAAGTTTTGTAATATATAAATATGTTATACAATTTTTTATGAATCCAACCATCATGTTATTATTCTTCTATTTGTTTCTTGCATATGAATATGTATATTAAAGTATTTTATACTTTTTTCACCTTAATATTATAAGTCATATAGGTAGGAAAGTAATAAATAGTTAGAATAGATGACTAGTATTTCAAATACTTAGTTTCCATCTCAAACTAAATGCATGGTATCCTCTATACTTATTCAATATGCTACTAATATAGTATATGCAACTAAGCACAATGGATGAACATGAGTTTATCATATATTAAAAAAATTTTAGAAATTTCAAAAAAAATTCTTGCATCATAGTCTGAATCATCAAACATAAGTTCATCTATTTTATAATTAAGGTAGTTGGATATCATGTGTTGGCAGCCAACACATGACCTTATCTCACATTCATTTAAAATTTTTTTTTTTTGGCCTACTAACAAACATAGAGTACTAAACTCTTGTCGTCTACTAGGAATTATAAAATATTTTTAGCGAATTTTTTATCTTTTCTAATGTAAAGAAAACAACATTCATTTCTACTTGTACTATTAGATTAATTATGTGTCGCACCCACAAAGTGAAAAATTTCACTTCAATGTCATAGTTTTAATCAAATATATTATTATTCAAATATATTAATTATGTGACATACACACATAATTAATCAAATATATTATTGATAATATTATTATTCAAAGCATTATTGAATATAATACTATATATTTTATTTTAATATCATATTTCCTAAAGATCATCATCATGCACTCATATATGGTAGACACATTATGAGAATGGAGAATCTTAGAAAATCCTAATTTTTTTATTAAGTTTATACATAGAATCAATATAGTGAGTGACGAAACATGCAAATGATCTGCCATCATGACTAGTCTGAATATTGAATATCATTGAAACCACACTACTATATTATCTAAATTTGTTAAATACTAATAATATTTTTAAATTTATAATATTTTATTATGTCATTCTTACTAGTAGACCATAAAATTCTATGATAAGCAGATTAAAAGTAGGTCTGCATAATATTAATTACCCTAGAATTTTCTTTAAAATTTAATCAAAAGATCCATGATATTAATCAATCTGGTTAGACTTTCTCTGCTAAAGTAGTAAATGAAAGGGGTCAATGAAGCTGAAGTTGATTCAACTTTAAAGGCCTTGTTGTTCAATTGGGTTTGCTTGGGATATAATGCACTATTTTTTTGGTGCATTGATTTGCATACCTCTTAAGATGACCAATACCACTAGTATTCCTTCTTATATATAATTTTTATAATATATATACTATATCAAATCTTCTTTAACACCTCTAAAATTTTTAGTTTTAATTATATTAAAATGAGTTCAAACTACTGAAGTTCACATAGTTTTAGGTTTTCTAGGCAAATGGGTTGAGACAATTAGAGTGAACTTAGTTTTAGCCTCATGTCTTTCAGTTGAGTTGTCATTATTATATATATCTAGGTCAAAATTATTATTATTAAAATCACTATTTATCAATTTTTTATTTTATTTATTATTCTAAATTTAAAAAATTTAAATATAAAATTATATAAATTATAACACAAATTGACAAACATAAATTAAATATATACTTTAACTTTAAGTGTATAGTAGTCTATCACTTTTTCTGAATTAACATCTTACCACCTTGTAGACTTGTAGTTACAAACTCTACTTAGGTCAGACATTGCTGTTAGGACTTATATTAGGTCCTAGGAGTAATCAATAAGTTATAAGTAGAATATAGACAATGCTTGACATGCAATATAAAAGGAATAGAGAAAAATGAGAGGAGGAAATAAAAATAAGTGAATAATAAAATATTTTAATTCTAAATTTATAAAATTTTGTTTATTAAAAAATTATATATTTTTTAATTTTGTAAATTTTGTTTATATATATATTGGGCAGAATTCTGATAACCATCATATTTCTACTTTAATAGCCATGGGAAGCAAACCTGATGGTTACGAACAATTGAACAAAACCCAACTATAAAATTTTAATTTTTTTAAATCAATAATGATAGCAATAGGATAGTGTATGTTGCTGCCATTGTCAGGGTAGATGGTTTTTACCCATTATGTTTAGAGTAATGGGTAAGGGGTGGAGAGGCTTAAAAAAACTCATTCCCCTTACTTTGTGCCCCATGCTTTTGTAGATCATACCAACATGTCACACATGTGTGCCATGCCTTCCCCGTCACGAGGCATGGTTAAATCCAGCTCAAAATGGAATGAGCCAACAACCATGTCATAGACTAGCATGATGATGTTCATGTTCATGCATGATTTTGAATCATGTCGTACCGGACCAAGTATGACTAATTTGAGTCGTGCCTCAAGATGTGCTCAGGCCTCCTGTCCCACTTTTCACCTTTAGTAAAAATTTAATGTAAAAAGTGTGATAATGGTTTTTAGGTCAAAATTTATTCATGATGACAAGTCTTATAAGATGACAAGGGGAGCAATGATAATTTCTCATGGAGCAAGGTGTGGAAACTTGTGTGGGCTACTAGGAAGCATAGTCATAGATGAAGTAGGGTGCTTTGTTTTTGAGAAAAAAAATTAATGGACAATATCATCTAGTTGTAATGTTGAAATATGGCATTGCAAATAGGCTCGACTTCACAATTGGGTTAAACATCCCAACATGTAGACATGGAGTCCAACCTAGTCCACTTTCATGATTTGAAAAAATGTTGTGGCATTAGGGCCACATCAGAGAGAAGATATTTCTATCTATATTTTAAAATAGAATGGTAGAAGGACTGCTAGATTATGCAAAAGCTCTTAAGTTTTGAAAAAAAAGAGTGGATAAAGTTAAAATCTACTACCACTTGATTAATAGTAGTATTCGATTAGATTCATAGTGATTTGTTCAAAGAAACACCAAAAGCATTACTTGCGATATCAAAATATTACATGTCATTCATTGATGATTTCTTTAGGTATGTGTGGATCTACTTTATAA